>JACDJE010000088.1:2545322-2582661 GCA_016647715.1 Pavo muticus | reverse complement strand
GATCTTTTATTTTTGGTCACAACAACAAAAGACCTGGGAAATTTCAATTAATTACCACTCCTTGGGTTAATTAAATAATAAAATTAGAAGAAGAATATTGAAGGCTTTGAGGAGAGTGAAAGCATGTAGTGATAACACCAGCTTTAAATATTTGTAGCTGTTGGTATAATTTTTCCCAGGGCTTGCCTCTCATTGACTTGAAGTGTTGAAGGACAAGTGAAAGGCTTTTTTTGGGTCATAATGTAATAACATTTCAGCTTTTAAGAAATCTAAAATGTCATGACTGCTGTCATTTCGTTATCACTGTATGCTTTTATTTACTATACATTTCATAGAACAAGACTAACTGAGAAAACAGCAGAAGAACTTTGCAGAGAAGTCTTGGAGATCATGCAAGTGGACTCTGAAAGAGTAATTTAGTATAATTTCATATATTCTGAATTGAGAAAATGCATATTCCACATATGTAGCCATGCCTTTATAATAGAGAATAATCTCTTTATGCTTTATTGACATACCTTTCTGAGTTTCTAACTTACAGACTTTAAAAAATAAAAAAGCTACAACAGCCACATTATGTTTGAATTGACTGTCATGAAGGTGGAACAACCAGAGATCAGTGTAGTAAGTTTTAAAATGATTAAGTTAACATGCATCAAAAACATTATTTTTTTTCTTTCAAAGTGCTTTTTTCAGCCAGAAGAAGAAGTTTCCTGTTGTGTGTGGAAAGAGATTTGCATAATGCTTTGAGATACTGCGATTGCAGAAATTCAGATTTTGATGATGTCTGATAGATATGCTTGAAATGTATATATCAGTTAACAAGATTATTGCTTAAAAAGACAATTGTATTTTTACTGACAAGTTTTTCTGAGGTGGTAAAATGCATTCGTATTTAGTGAAGCATGAAACTTTTAAATGAACCGTGAAAGCAATAGTTAAACTAATTAGCTGAGTACAAAGCTTCTTAGAATACATACATTATGTGGGCTTGTTATTTCTGCCCAGTTAAACTGACAACTAGGATAAAGTTGTCACATTATCAGTTAAGAGAAACAACATTAAACAGTATCTTGTTTTTAATACAAGAAAAGATAGAAAATTGCTTCTTTGTACTGCTCAGAAACTCAGGGACAAGGCAATTTTTAAAAGTATGGTTTAGTTATCCTTGAACAATTGACTTAATCTAGGAAACAAAAGCAAACCGAATGTTATTGCAAGTCACTTGCATTCCTACTTGCGTACTCCAAGAGCCTGTTTCTGCAGTTCTTTCTTTCTGTGCTAACATTTGCCACCTGTACTTATTTAGTATCGCTGTTCAGCCAGTTGGCATTTATTCTTTTTTCCTCCTGCTTGTGTGTTTCATTCTCTTGAAGAGAATTCTCTCTTGGCTAGCCTGAGAAGGAGTGGTTAAATAACTCAGGCCATCTGTAAAGATCTAGAAAGAGTTCTTTGCATGGGATTGCACTTTAATGTTTGACAGAGCCTTTACTGCATGTTTTTTTTTTTTTTTTTTTTTTTTTCTGAAAAGATGTTTTGTGTTGGATCATGGGATGAAATGGCACTTACGTGTTATGGTTCCAAGAGTGAGAACTGGCCCATAATAGAGTTAGGAAGAGCCATACTCTGGTAAGGACTTCTGTGCAGCTGGTAGCAGGCTTTCCTAGAGCTAGGCTGTGATAATTCATTGGAATTAAGGAAGTCTAAACCAGATGAGTGTGTCCCCTTACCCTTGGTGGTCTGCTGGATGGAGCTAGCATCCTAGTGTCTCAGTAGCAGAAGAGAGAAAAGATCATCTCTTCTCCTGGGACCTGGAGGATGGTTGGGCACTACCTCTGTTCCTGACTTTACTCACGATCCATACAAGGCTGCCTCCATGCGAGACAGTGTTTGGACGCTAAGTGTAGCCTGATGAACGTAGTGGCAAGAAATCAAAAGATGTGTTGTGGATAGAGCGGATGTTGCTATGATGCATTTCTTCAGAAGTCTTTTCAGTAGTGCTCTGCATATGCCCATGGTTGCTGACAGCACAGCTCATACCTACCATTTTCTAAAACACTAAGGATGTGGAGATAACAGAAAATATCTCATTTGAGCATCATTTAATTCAAATTAGGGGAAGAATTTCAGGAATGTAATGAAAAAAAAAATGGTAAGTATGTATTTCTTTTGGAAAAAATAATGCACAACATTTTACTGAAAGTTGAAGAAGAAGGAAGTTTTTGTGGCAGATGAATTGTTACAGGATCTGGAGAATTGTTTTTTGAGGTGTTTTCTTAGTTAGCTTATCTTCAGTAGGGAGATATATTTCCCTTCTAATTTAGTGCAGATTTTACAGGAGTTGAAAATAAATTAATTCTTTCCAAAAATGTTTCATCCAGGTAATGATTGCCTAATCCTGCTTTGTAGTGTCTTGTGGTGATTTATTAGTACATGATAATTATTCATTGCTGTCAGGTGATATCAGTGAAGAAGTATTCCAAAACCACAGCTGAAATCAGTCTGCTTTATTTTTCAGTTAAGTGCAACACTGCCTAATGGGCAAAGTATGTCTCTACAGATTTTATCTCGAGTCATACCATACATAATGTATCAGGAAGTTTTAACAATAGTATTTGTTTGTTTGTCTGTTTGCCCCTTCAATAGTGCCACTCACAATTCATTTGAAAAAGAAGCCAACAGTCTGTGCTCTCATGCATATACAGACGAAGATGCATGATCTGTGTTCTTTTAGGTTAGATTCAAGGAGTATTTTCCCAGTGAGACTGAAAATAGATGGTGTTATCTCTGATTTCATTGCAATTCTCTCGTATGTATTCATTTTTTCAGAAAGGCAGACTAAATGATCAGACTACGTTTAGTAGGTAGAAACTTACTAAAGCTAATATGGGTAATGCACACCACACAGAAGTAGTATCATAGACCAAAGACGTAGAGCAGTATGTTTTCTTTTGTAGAAGAGCACATACAGTATACAGTCTTAACATTGACAAAAGCAGAAGCATATGAATATAGGGAATCCCTTAAGGAAAAGAGATAGGACAGAATAATCTACTTATAACAAGTAAGGAGTTACCCATTACAACTAGAACATTTGTATTTTAATCCAGTTAAACATTTACTGGTTTGTGCAGTAGTTAAATGATAACTTCCTACATTTTATGCAAAATAGGAAAACAAAACAGCTTTCAAGATGATAGTTTTTTAATAAATGGGAGGCTTTCCTCTTATAAACAAAACTGATTCCACTTAATATGCGATATTATATAAGCCTTTAATTGAAAAAATCTTTGTTTTACAGTATGTGTTTTCACCTGGAACTTTCCTGAACCTAACTGTTTCATAATATATTCTTAGTTTAGCCATTAAGAGACCACTGTTTTCATTCGATTAAATTCCATGGTTAAATTGTTCCATAGGTGATCTCATTGCTTTCTGCTTTAAACCAGCTGAGTTAATTACCTGCAAGGCATTGTTTTCACTGGTCAGTTCTGGATAATTTTTTACCCTGGTTCCACTTGAAGGGAGACATTGTTTTTAATTGTGCTTTGTCAGTCTCTTTTGTCTCACATAAGAGTTTCTGAAAATACACGCTTGATTACTTCATACAATGAATGGCAAATAACATTGGAAATTAGTGCAAGCTAATTTACAAAGCGTGCTCTGATAGTAAAGAAACTACAAGGTTTGAAGCATGGAGAGCTTTCACAGTGCATGCATTATATCTTCTCATAATACAGTGTGGCCATATAATTCTGTTCAGTGTATTTCCTCCAGATTGTTTTTCTTGATTGTGAAGATTAAGCATCTGCAAACAGTTACACACCTGGGAATTGCCAGTACCAGTCAGAATAATGGTCTTTCTACCTCACTATTCAGAGCGTCCACTGCCTGAGGTTTTAGAGGAAATTTCTTATTAACAAAGCATTGCTAGTTCTAAGTGAATTGTCAGCTAAGATAAAATCCAGGAGGTTAGATTAAAAACATAGAGGTGTTTTTTGTTTGTTTGTTTGTTTTTTAAGAAAGGTAGTGGTTTAGTAATTTCCTTG
Organism: Pavo muticus; assembly: GCA_016647715.1. NCBI lineage: Eukaryota > Metazoa > Chordata > Aves > Galliformes > Phasianidae > Pavo > Pavo muticus. Next base: position 2,578,612 of record JACDJE010000088.1, on the reverse strand, counting down.
TACTGTGATGATTTGCAGATTGTTTTCCACATAAAAGTTGTTCAAACTCAACATAACTTTGACGGAATTTTATGTTGCTCACCTACAAGGCTCAAAGGACTCTTAAAGATCATCCTGTTCCAGCTCCCCTGCAATAGGCAGGGACATCTTTCACTAGATCAGGCTGTTCAAAGCCTCCTCCAACCCAACTTTAAACACATCCAGGTATGGGGAGTCTGCAACGTCTCTGGGCAACCTGTTTTAGTGTCTTGCTAACTTCATTCCTTATATTCAGTCTAAATATACTCTCTCCCAAATAAAAACTATTGCTCCTTGTCCTGTCACTACAGGTCCTGGTAAAAAGTCTTTTCCATCTTTCCTATAAGACTCCTTTGTATATATGAAAGGCCACAATAATGTCTCCCCAGAGCCTTCTTCTCTCCAGATGCTCCCCAACTCTCTCAGCATCTCCTGGCAGGAGAAGTGCTTCAGCCCTATAATGATCCTTGTGGCCTCCTCTGGACCCACTCTAACAGGCTCATGTCTTTTTTTGTGCTGGGGATGCAAAACAGTATGCTGTACTCCAGGTTGACTCTGATGAGAGCAGAGGAGAGGAGAAGAATCACCTCTATTTGACTGCTGGCTGTGCTTCTTTTTCTTCTGATGAATGTTTTTATTGTGTTATCATTTATACGTGGGAAGCATAGTTTACAATTACAAAGGTTAGATGAAGCAGTTTCATTGTATAATATGAGTTACTTGACAAAATTAGCGAGTTACTACTCTTGGCTTGGAGAAGTAGGTAAAGAAACTGTTTTTCAATCAGTATTATTATGTGTTTACAAAGAAACTTCATTTTGGACTCTGTCTCCAAGAAGTGTGACAGCTATATGAATTAAGATGAAAATCAGTGGGCCCAAATTAAACTAATCATATTCTTCTCTATTCTTTGAACATTCTTCAGAAGTTTTGTGGTGAAATATTTTTGCATGTCAAGGATGAGTGAAGCTTACCTATTAACCAACTATAGAGAATAAATAAGGAAAATAGGCAAACCAAGGAATGAGGAAGTGAATTGATTAAAATATTTCCATAAAATATTTTTACTGTTTATACTTGTTATCTATTACTGTTAGTTATTGATAAACAGTGGTTTTTATTTATGTGTAATAGGTTTCTTTGGAATAAATGATGTGCTAGTCTGCAGCTCTTCCTGTCATACAGCCTGGGCTTGATTCCTTCTCCTATTCTGTTTTACAATACTGTTGCCTTTATTAAGCTATCTCCTGATTTAATCTTTGTGTTTAAGAAAAGAAACCAGTTATTTTGCTCATTTGAAATACTCCTTCCATGTATTTTTCTTAAAATCTCTAGTGTCACTCAGAACCTTCCGATGTCCTCCAAAGAGTTTCCCATTCATCTCCACTTAAGTGAATTCAAGACGTTAAGGAATTCCTAGTTGTCCTTCCACCAACCCAAACTTTTCAGGCTTCAGGACTGAGGGCTCCTCTAGCATTGTGTGTATGTAATGCCAAATGCTCATCTAGGACCTAATCATTCTGCCTGGTCTAGTTTATTCAAAACTTTTGAGCACATTTTACGACAGCTTACCTTGTACCAGCCATCTGAAGTGTCCACACTGCTCCCGTTTAAGTTTATGCTGATTCAGATGTGGTCTGTACTCCTGCAGCTGGATCAAAGCCGGCATAAGCTTCATATCTTGTGCCCTTCTTAGCTCAACACACCTGTGATTGTCTGCTTGTGTCTCATCAAATTAATACTGCTTGGTGACCCGCAGGGCACAGATGAGATACTGACGGTGGTCTTGTGGCACATATACGCCTCTGTAAAACTGTTGATAAATGTCATGGCTTTGTTAGCACTCCTGATATCTACATTCCAAGAAGCTCATGTTTAATCTTGTATAATTAATGATCTAATTTTGTGGTTGCAGTTTCCTGGATATGATAAACTAGGCATTATAGTTACTATGAAAACTTTTAGAAAGTGGCGTTTGTATGAAGGGCATTAGGTTGTTATCTAGGAAAGAGTCAGAATGGCTTTACTCAAGTTAAATAGTAGTTTGCTATCTTATCCAAGCAGTAAACCTACAAGCTTCCCAACTATGTTTCAGTGTCAAAAACAGTTAAATTTTCATACAATCATAGAATCATAGAACAGTTTGCATTGGAAGAGACCTTTAAGATCATCTAGTTCCAAACCCCCTTGCTACAGGCAGGGATGCCTTCCACTAGACCAGGTTGCTCAAAGCCCCATCCAGCCTGGCATTGAATGCTTCGAGGGAGGGGGCATCCGCAACCTCACTGGGCAGCCTGCCCCAGTGTCTCACCACCCTCACAGTAAGGAATTTCTTCCTAATGTCTAGTCTAAATCTACTTTCTTTTGGTTTGAACCCATTTCCCCTCATCCTGTTGCTACACGCTCTTATGAGAATTCCCTCCCCAGCTTCCCTGAAAGCCCCATTTCAAGTACTGGAAGGTTGCTACAAAGTTCCCCCTGGAGCCTTCTCTTTTCCAGTCTGAAGAGCCCCAGCTCTCTCAGCCTGTCCTTGTAGGGGAGGTGCTCCAGCCCTCCATCATCTTTGCAGCCATCTTCTGGACCTTCTCCAAGCTCCATGTCCTTCTTGTGTTGGGGGCCCCAGAACTGGATGCAGTACTCCAGGTGAGGTCTCATGAGAGCAGAGGAGCAGAATCACCTCCATCAACCTGTTGGTCATGCTTCTCTTGATGGAACCCAGGATACGGTTGGCCTTTTGAGCTGCAGGTGCAGTTTTCTATATTATTCTAGCATGTTTCACTGCCTTACATATGCTTTGACACAAAAGGTCTTTGTTTCTAGGTAATGACAATACCTTTCTTAAAAACAGCTGACTGTACATAATGTGCACACATACATAGGTATATTATATAGCATTGTGTATTTTATGTGGTGTGAATGTGTCATGCTAAAATAATATGAGGAAGCATTCATATTATTACTAGGGTCAGCTTATGCTTTTTTCTTAATAATTTTGCTGGCTGGTTTCCTTTTAGCACTCTCTAACATTGTGGAAACAACTACTGAGTAGCACTGATTCAGCTGTAATGAGTTCAAAATGCAAATTACTGCCCAGGAAAGAAAATAAACTGCCTTCTCTTATTCTTTTGATTTAATTGAACATCTCTGTCAAAAGCACAGAGTAATCCCACAAAGATTAAAAGCTGCTTTTCTGGTACCCCAAATGAAGTTAAATGCAGCACAAGGAATTCTGCGTGCATGTTTTCCCTTGGAAGTGTCCAGTCCTAGTTAAATTTCAGCTTAGGTTCCTAAATGTTGCTGTCATTCCTTATGCTTAATTTTTCAACTAGATGCAATATTCTTAACTTACATTTCTGAATAGTAGCAATGAGCAAGTTGTGTTTGTTAAAAAGCACTGATGCATTTCATCCCAAGAAATACATTTTGGCAGTGTATAATGCGATCAACTTATAACATCTTTAAAGGACAGTCTGGTCTGAAGATCATGTATGTACTCCTTACATACATGTGAGAAATCAGTGGTATGTCAAAGAGAAAAAGAAAATGGGAAAGTACAGACCTCTGAAACAGGTCTTGTTTTCTTTTTTAAGAATAGAAACTATCATCTGAAATTGCTAAGGTGAATAATGGAATTTTAAGATAAACCCATCTCCTTATTGTGACTATGAGGGCTATGAGTGTCTTAATGTACTTCTTTATGGAGTTCTCAAGCCATTTGAAAACACTTGTGAAAAATGAGTGAGTGGTACAACCAAGTCAAAAGTAGATTTAATTGGAAAAAAAAAAAAAAAAAAAAAACCAAAAACAAAAAAAACCTGCTTAAATTCTTTAAGTACTTTTCACTGTTTGTCCTGATACTGCTGTCCTACTCTGGGTAGTAGTCTGAACACAGAGAAGCTTCTAGAAATGAGGATTATCTAATTATTAAGTTCCAAATATGATGGAAATAATTATCTAATTTTAGTTTATTTCCAATATCCAGCCAGTCTTATATCTTGTCCTAAATTTTAACTTTCCCATTTTTATGTGTTTTAATTCAGGGGAATTAAACCGCCTAAGTCAGATCACAAAGTATATGGAGTGTTTTGCAGTTGTGTCCCACTTGCCAGCTACTCCTATATAATCACCCCATGCTACTGTGTAACAGCCATCAATTTTGAGTCATGGCAGCAGTGACTGAGAGGAGATTGTGGCCTACTAATGGAAGCCCAGGATGCTTTTCTGATCCAGCTCTAAGTCCTCTCTCCAGGCCTCTGAGGGACGTGGGGTTGCAGCTGTAGCTTTCTTCTGCCAGGAAAACTATTCAGCATGTGCGTTTTGCCACACCAGACCTATCGCAGGGGTAGCAATTTGCATGCATGCCCATAGTCCCCTTCCTTTTTTGATAGTGGTAGGAGTGATGGAATGACTCAGTTTCTTAGAGCTGTGAGGTTCTGCACAATACAAGGTGGTTTTCCTGCAACCTCCTTTTGTTCTCTTTCTCATTCCATGGAGAAAGGTCTGTTATGATTTGGCATTCCCTCAGTTGAGAGCTGATCTTGCTCCCAGAGTGTTTCAGTGGTGTTTTTTCTGGTGTTTATCAATGATATCTGGTTTTTAGTTCATGTACTTCAACGTGTTTTAAATGTGCATCATTCATCAAATCTTATCTGGATCATTGCTTTTTATGTTTGGAGAAGTTTGCAAAATCCTTGTGTTGAACCTCTGTTTCATTCTCCTCTGAAGATACTCAGTTCCGGTCACTATTCCTGTTGCACAAACACAGTGAGTTCTGTGACCTCATTATGTGCTCATGGGAGATGAATACTAACCTGCCTTTTTTGCTTTTAGGAGGTCTTGGTTATGGATCCCAGTGCAAGTCCATCGGAAAAAGCAGCTGCAGCAATCTAGTAATCACCAGCAGTCCCATGACAGTTCAGGAGCTGAGACCTGTTTCACCTCCTGCTAGTCGAGTTTCAACAGCATGCAACCAGATCAGCCCTCGCTTACAGAGGTCTATGGATGTTTCCAGCCTGAGTATTCCTCCATCACATACAAGGTCCTGAGTTAACTTTTTTCTTTTCAGTACTTTAAGAAGAGTTGGGTTTTTTTAATTATTTTTTTTAAATTTTCCTATCATTTAAATGCAGCCTTTCTGATATAATGACCTAAATGTAGCTCTGTTACGCCATGGAAATTTAATTCAAACTAATTTAAATCTGTACTCACAGTGATTTGGATAATTCATATCAAGGAGGAAATGTGGCTAGAACTTTTCTGTGCTTGATAGGGTTTTTTTCTTTGATGAAGACTTTTATAATCACTTAAGCATATTTTTGTACAGAAAGAAAAAATAAAAAATAAAAGCCAGAGACTGAAATTATTGAGGAGAAAGTAGAAATACTCTAAAAGTTACATCTTCTTGGGCAGTTATGTATTTTAAGCTTGCCATAACTTTAAGAGTGTTATGCTGACCGAGTGACATTAATGTCTGATAAAATAACTTCAATACCCCACTAACATTTTTCTCCTCTAATCAGCTATGTATGCTTTCTAATCATTTGAATCATTAAGTTAATTGTATCAGTTGTTCCCTATCTGTACTGAACGAGCAGTTAACAGCACATGTTCCATATGCTCCAATAAATTTTGAGATTATAGCTATGAGTACAACAGACAAACATGAGTGAAGGGAAAACAGTTGTTTAGATAGCCTCCATACAGGTAACAGTAAGCACATCCCTATACTTTAGTTAAAAATACAGTGAAAAAATAATCCTGAGTGTTATGCCAGAAACTACACAGCCAATTCTGTAGATGTGACTTGAGCAATAGTTGTCTCCTGAGCCTAAAATATAACTGTTCTTGTTCACAAAAGATCCCTTATTCTCTAAACAATTTACGCTTTACTGTATCATTTTATTGAAAGCTAAGGAATGGTCTTGAAATAATTAAAACTGTTATTATGTAACTGGAAGAAAACCTTGCTACAATCTGTAATATTCTGGGACATGTTGGACTGGATGATCCTCGTGGGTTTCTTCTAGCTTGAGATATTCTGAGCTGTTCAATTTCTGTCTCTTCAGTAATGAAAACTGAGTCCTCTGGGACAATTTAGAAAATGAATTGTGCTTCCTTTATAAACATGCCAGGGAAAACCATTCATTGCTAAGCTAATAAAAAATGACAGTTCCAGAAATATGCCTTTATGGCAGAATAGAAATGATAGAATGTAAATATCATTAGAGTATTATTACCTACTTAATACCCAGAAGTGTGCCTGTATCGTTTGTTATATTTATGTGAACGTATGGCTGTGTGTACTATGTCAACACTGAGTTATACGTTTTTATTTTGAAGAAACATTTACTAAGGGTGAACTGAAGTTGAAACTCTGGCAGAATGCAGGTTCTAGTGTTTCTAGAGTCTCTTTTAATGATTTATCAATGAAGACTTTATAAAATCAGTTTGTCATACAAAGAATGTCTATTTCAGCAATTTTCCCCTCAATTTAGGGCAAAACAAGTTTCAAGTTAGATTTTAATTCACAGATTGTGTAAGCACTTTTTTTTTTTTTAATTGTCTTAGCATTAAAGTGCATTTGCCTAAGCTGGTTGCTTAAACTAACTTCGTAATCTGTTACAGGCTAAGTGCCTTCTCTGCACTGTGCTTTTCAGGATGCATCATGACCTGTGCTTGGGCAGTTCAATCCAAAATAGACTGTGGGTTGAACTTACTCAAAACAAAATGACTTGTCTTGATTTTTACGAGAAGGAAAAGTTACTAAACTGTAGTTTACTACAATTAATATCAGATTTTTGTATATACACCAAAAGAGATAAAATCTTCATCTTTATTGAGTTTCCCACTCACCTTTTCAGAGGAGTCAGTTATGTTGGATGTCATCAGATCCCTATGGATGTGATCTATAAGATAGCAGATATGTCTCTCCCAGATAGAAAAAATGAAGCACAACCTTTCTTAGGCATTGTGGATTTTTGGAGAATTCGTATTCCAGATTACAGTCTGACTGTAAGCCCTTTCTATTAAGTGGCCTAGAAGAAGAATAATTTTACATGAATGCCTGAGCAACAGCAAGCCCTTAAATAAATTAAACAGGAGATAGTTCATGCAGTAGCCTGTGGGCCAGTCTGGGCAGCCAAGATGTAAAAAAAAAATGTGATCTACACTGCAGGTAGAGAGAATGCCACACTTGGAGCCTCTTGTAGAAAGCAGCAGTGGAGGCTCAGGGTCATCCTCTAGTGTTCTGGGGTCGGGTATATAGAAGATCTGAAGCCCTCTACACTCAACTGAAAAAGAGATATTGGCAGCTTATGAAGGGTTCTGATCTGCTTTGGAAGTGGTTGGTACTGAAGCACAACTGCTCTTGGTACTCTGACTGCCCGTGCTGCACTGGATGCTCAAAGGGAGAGTCCCCTCCACACATCCTGCAGCTGATGCTTTGTGGAGTAAATGAGCCACACTGATCTCACAACTCAAGCTTTAGTAAGAAACCCCAGTCACCCAGGCACCTCAGAAGTAATTGTGGACTAACCCAAAGGCAAAGATTTCAGAATATCATTAGAAGAGGAGATGATGCATGCTGAAGAGGCCCCACTGTGTAGTAAATTGCCAGAGTGAGAAGCAATATGCCTTGTTCACTGATGGGCCTGCCACATCATAGGGAAGCACTGGAAGTGGAAGGCTGCTGTCTGAAGTCCTATGTGACAAGTTGCAGAAAATGCTGACAGAAAAGGTGATTTGAGGCAATTTGCTGAAGTGCAGGCCATCCAGCTGGCTTTAGATATAGCTGAATAAGAAAAGTGGACAGTGTTCTACCTCCACAGTGACTCATGGATAGTGGGAGATGGCTTGCAGAGATGTTTACAGCAATGGAAGTAGAACAACTGGCAGTGCAGAGTTAAACCCATCTGGGCTGCTGCACTGCAGAAAGATATGGCTGTCCAGATAGAGAACATGGTTGCAGAGGTATATCACTAGATGCACATGTACCCAAGAGTCATGCCACTGAAAAACATCAAAACAACAGCAGATGGATTGGGCTGCTAGAATACAAGTGGCTCAAGTAGATCTGGACTGGCAACATGAGGATGAACTATTTCTAGCTCAGTTGGCCCAAAGAAATATTCTATACCATATGATGTTATAGGAAATTAAAATTATAGGGGGAGTTGGCTGGAGGAGGTAGCTCCTCTATTCGTGCTCTCTTGTGTTGACAGATGTTGATCCCTGGCTTCACCTACCAATAATTCTAAAGTTAGGTGGTTTCACATATCTCCACTAAAGCTGCAGTTAATTCAGACAGAGTTGTGGTGCAGACATAATATGCAACTATGACCCTTAACAGAAGTGTCTCGTGGAACCTTATCCCCTGAAGCAGTCTGTAAGAAAATAGTGCAGAACTCAGAAGCAACAGCAATATTGCTTATCCTGAGAGAACTCAAAACTTCCTTACCTAGTAAGAAGATAGTGAAGTAGGTATAATTTCTTCTGTAAATGTGCTTGCTGTAACTTTGTATGTAGCAAGAAAGAGATGGGATTTATTTCTGCTTATCAAGAAAGAATTGAGATCTGTTTCTGATTATTTTCTTCATGGTTCATAGTTTTTGTTCTATACATCACAAATCTGTAGTAATAAAATTATTAACTAAAAACATTATAAGTAACTGACTGTAGTATCTTACCTTTGTAAATAAGAATACATTATTCGTTGTCTGCATGACTTTCTTTGGATTTCTGCATATAAATATTTGATATATTGTTTACTTAGAATTTTAAGAAATATTTTTAAATATCTGGTATTTACAGTACCCATTACAACTTATTAGCTGTCATTTGTGAAGTTAATTTGACCTGAACTCTTTGTATGATAGGAGAAACTATTGTGTATCTTATTTATCATGTGAGAAGATGGAAAGCAGTGACTAAGTGATTTGTCTGCCTTCAAAAACGCATTTTAAAAGAGAAACGTGATTTCCTGTGCACTTGGACTACCACTGAAATTATGTGCTTTTTCAATAGAGAATTGTAAAAATAATAAATCCAGGAGTTAGCTCCCAAAAGGCAGTTTTTTTTGTTGCTTGTGTGATCTCCAGGCTTATCTTGATATATACCTGGTTCTCCCTACTGTTAGAACACCTCAAAAATACTAATTAACATATTGATGACACCACAGGTGCCACTGACTTGTAGGAAGTTCAAGTCTCCCAATATACAGAATTGAATCACAAAGACAAATCTACTTTTCTGTGTGTTTCCTTGTTAGACCTTTCTCTAGAAAGAAATATTGTCAAGAGCTTTTTTTTAAAAAAAAATACCTGTAGGACATTTGCAACATAAACAAATTTCTTAATCATTCTATGACAGGCCAATGATAACAGCAAGATTACACTTTTGTGAAAAAAACTGACTACTGACTTGGAAGGAAATACATCACAAAATAAAATTAAATAAACCCCTTCAGCTAGTTTTTCTACGTTATTAATGTATTTTGTTTGTTTTCTAAAGTTAGATATAATCTATATGGTCATGAGCTATTTCTGTATAGAATAATACTTGTATGAATTACAATTGGCAAAGTCATAAAGGTTAAACATTTATTCTTTATTCAGTTTTCTTCCCCTTCTTTGCTGGCAAAAATAATAGACAATCATCTCAAATCAGTGAGCTTCGAACAAGGCAGGAGCATAGTGCTTTGGCTTCAGAAGCTAAAAGCCATTTACACTTATATGAACTTTTCAAAAAAATGTAATTTTTAAAGTTCAATTCTTAAGTGTCTTTTTACATATACACTGACTGTGTATACCTCCTTGTACATTAATGGAGAATGCCAAAATATGAGTACTTGAAGTTAGAAAGAACTTATACATTGCTTTTTTTTAGTTTTAAGTGTGTATGAAGATGGAAGAACTACTCTACAGCAGTACACACACATTAAATTTGTACTGTTCAAGTGTCTAACTGCTTACTTAGTTTATTATGCCTTTGTTCCAGGTCACTGTTGTCGCACAAGTCTCTGGACTCTACATCATCAAGCTTGTCAGAAAGTCAGTTCACTTCGACTGTTAAGCAAGAGTGGTCACATGGGTATGGGATACTTCATTCTCTTCCACTTGATCAAGGTTTACAAAATGGCAGCGTGCTGGGAGACTTACTAAATTTTCCACCTGCAACACCTGTGTCCAGTAACTGCATATCTAACCTATTACCATCCTACCTACTTGGCATGGAAAATAGCCACTCCCCTAATCCTAGTGCTTGTCATTCCTCCTCCCAGTCTCAATCTGCCCGCTCCAAAAAGAAAGCACTCTCTGTGTCTCCTCTGTCTGATGGCATTGGGATTGACTTCAATACAATCATTCGTACGTCCCCTACTTCTTTAGTGGCCTACATCAACAGCTCCAGGACTTCACCAGCTAATGTTTCCCCACAGCCTGAGGTCTATGGGCATTTTCTGGGAGTGAGAGGCAGCTGTATACCCCAAAACTGCTCTGTCCCAGCTTACGAGAAAGGCCTTCTCATGGCTAACTGCAACATTGCCTTCCCAGAGTTTGTTGAGAATGGAGCTGGTGCGTACCAGCGAATGCAGCAGCTGGAGCAAGTCAGCCTGCAGACAGACATGATGACTAACATGGTGATCCAGCAGGGCATGTTTCCCATGGACAGCCAAGCAGTGGATGCCCTGAAAAATGAACAATTGGATGAGTTCTCAGATCACACTATTGATATGCCTCCTCCACCCCCACTGCTGCCACCTGCTCCACAAGGGCCGCCACCACCATACCATGCTCACCAGCACCAGCTTCCTCACAGCCTCCCTGGTCATATGCACCCTCTGCCTGTGCCTCCTTCTGCTCCAGGCCCACATCTCGAAGAAGATGGAGACCTGGATGATTTTAATGGCAAGCATGGCTGTCGTTGGATTGATTGCAACATGCTATATGACCAGCAAGAGGAACTTGTGCAACACATTGAGAAGATTCATATAGACCAGAGGAAGGGAGAAGACTTCACATGCTTCTGGGCAGGCTGTCCAAGAAGGCTCAAGCCATTCAATGCAAGATATAAACTGTTGATTCACATGAGAGTTCACTCAGGAGAGAAGCCAAACAAATGCACAGTAAGTCTGAATTCTTCCTCACTTATCCTTAAAAGAATATTATTTACAAGAATGCTCAGAAGTTGTAGTTCTGCTTCTTATAGGTAATGCTGTGGAGTTTTTTTAGGTAGTCTGTATGAATAAAGGTCTGCTCCATCTTTCCATCTAGATAGGAAGGGAAGGTATTCTTTAAATTGATGTGTACTGACAGATAATGTTTGACAGGGTTTTTTTTCTTAATTTAAAAACTTTTTGAACTGCAGTAATGAGATGGTAAACTTCAAAAATTGAAGCTTAAGTTATCATCAGTCTCTTGAACTGCTTGGGGAAAAAGTGGTGCAGAATAAATGATACAATTTGTCCCAAAATATTATTGCATCATGTTATTCCTCCTTAACCTGTGTATTTTGTGTATTTTTTAGGGCAATAGTTTGTTTCATTACTAACAAAAAAACAGGCTCTAAGCTCTGTTGTGCTGAATATAGTAGGAAAATATAACATAGGAGAAGTTCTCTGCTCAGAACTTCTAGTAGCGAGCATTCAACCCCCAGAGCTCTGCTATTCTGTCTGCTTTCTACAAGCTAGTTTCCTGCATGCATAATAAAAGGTAATAACATAGCCAGGAAGCTCTACTATGAGCTGATGTCCGGACTCCAGTGAAGCATCAGTTAACTCTCTAATTCGTATTTCTTGCTAGCTTTACACACAGGCTGTATTTTAGATGACTATTAACCTACCTCACTAAGAGCACGTTTGCTGCCAACAGGAAGTGCTCTCACCAGTGCTGTTCCCAGTCCTTAGCACAGCCTAAGGAAACAATGAATATATTTTTTCTAGGAATAACTGCTGATTGTTACTTACTTGGGAAAAAAAAAAAAAAGAAAAGAAAAGAAAAGAAAAAGTAATTGCTATGAAATATTGTAAATTTCTGAAATGTAAGTTGGTGCAAAGAGTCTGTGTTTGTCTCACTGACCGTTCCATTCTTATGATTTCTGACTTATTCTAAAGGTTTGCTTATAAACTAAGTAGAGGAATTTTTTTCTTTAATTTTTTTTTAATTTTAAAGTGCCGGTCTTTAGAGAGGAGTTATCATCTCAGACTTCACTCTTCAATTTAATGGTTGAGGCAGAGGAAGTGTCATACACCAGAGCTTGAATTCAGGTTCTCTGCTCTCAGAATCTCTTTTTAAAAAATATCCAATATATTGTTTTTTCTCTTCTTGGGATATGTTTGACCAGAATTTACCATTAATTTCAATTCTTCCTCAGGTGCTCCTTGTCAGATTTATGAAGAGAGAGACAGGGAGAAAAAGTACTTATTAGGAGTCCATAAAATAGTTTTTTTTAAGGCAGTAGCACATAGAAAAAACATCAGAGAAAGACATCAGCAGATGAGTGAGAAGAGACAGCAATACAAAGAATGAGGGCAGGAATGGTGAAAGAACACTGAAGAAAGAGAAAATTATCTGAAATAAAAGCTGAGTGACAATGCCAAGGGTGTGGTTTTAGAGCAAGTTTGTGTGAAGTAATGAAGAAATAGGGTTACTCACAAAGCCATAACATTCTTTTCCATAACTTCTATTATGCTTTTTCAGACATCTCTGGTTGGTTGGTGGCTGAACGTGTCAGAAACAGAGTAAATAAATTATGAAGTTTTCCATTTGCTGATAGAAAAGCCTAATGGTATCTGATGGGAAAACAGGAAACACAAGTGATATAGTCACAACAGAAACAAACAGAAGCCATTCATGGAAAACATGATGCTATTAAAAAATTGATATAGAAGAAAGAAAGTGAGAAGGACAGACGGCCAGTTATAATGATTATATTGTGTATTACTATGTTACTTCTTTAGAAAGGAAGTGTGGTTTTAAAGCAGTGGTAAACACACTGACAGTTTTTATTCAGGTACTTGACACTGATTTCCTGTGGATTAGAGGTTTAATTAATGCTTCTAACATGCTATGGAGAACTTCCCAGACATCCAAGTCTGATGGCTTACGTGACAATATGGGCTTTAGAATGTTGAAAATTGTGCATTATAGAATAGTCATTGGATTATCTATAGTGAATAAAATAGGAGATGGAAAAATGCCACATACTTGTTTGTGCATCTGTTTGCACTTTTTAAATACCTTGTGAGAAAAATGCAGATATATTCTGAAGTGTTTAGAGATACTAAGGTTTTCTATGGTTTATGTTTTTCAACACTCAAGTTTTGTTTAATATGTTTTTACTCCTACTTAGTAGGATGTAAGTGACAATATGTAAAGGGATCAAGCATAGGATTTGGTCCTGTAAGTTTTTAGAATGAATTACACAGAATTACAGAGTCACAGAATTGTAGGGGTTGGAAGGGACCTCCAGAGATCATCGAGTCCAGCCCCCCTTCAAAGCATGCCCCCTGCAGCAGACTGCACAGGTTGGCGTCCAGGTGGGTCTTGAATATCTCCAGAGAAGGAGAATCCACAGCCTCCCTGAGCAGCCTGTTCCAGTGCTCCGTCACCCTCACTGTAAAGAAGTTCCTTCGCATATTGGTGTGGAAGTTCCTATGCTCCAGTTTATGGCCATTTCTCCTTGTCCTGTCCCCACGGACCACTGAAAAGAGGTTGGCCATGTCTCCTTGACTCCCACACTTAAGATGTTTATAAACATTAATCAGATCCCCTCTTAGTCTTCTTTCCTCAAGGCTGAACAGACCCAGGTTACCCAGCTTTTCAATTGCATAGCAGTTGTCTCCCAGACTTCAGTGACGTTCTTTCAAGCAGAATCCTGCAGCCAGGAATGATTCCTCGGCAATTCCACTGATTTCATTGACACATCTTGAATGCATTTTTTTGTACATACATCTAAATCTTCAGTCACAATAGCCTGAAGAATGCAAGGAATACAAGAATCAGCTTGAATCACTTTCGTCCCCAAAGAAATTCTGTTTCATTGCATTTGTCTTGATTAGCTGAGTTGGCATTGCGGAGATACGGAAAGCTTTTGCACTTTTAAAGGTACAGATAAATTGCAGGGTAGGTTTCCAAAGGACTTGGGTGGTGTAGGGATTAAGCACTGTCCAGAATATAGTCATAGTGGACTCTCCATACAGAGAGGCTTCTTGGACGAGGGTGTTACCAGTTCAGCCAGTGTAGTGGAGTCCTCTGTTACAATTCTGCAATTGCTGTTGATCTTGTGCTAACAGCGCTTAAATAGTTGGTGAAGATACTTTTCTGAGAAGGCCTGCTTTGAAACAGGGAAGTCTTTCTGCAGGTGGTTATTGTAAGGGAACAAACTGAGTCTGCAGGTTGCTGAACTAACTGAGAGGGAAGTTTGGGAAGAGGAGCTGGTGAAGATCCACAACTATTTTGTCTAGAGCCGCCAAGGGACTCAGTCAGCTCTGCTAAGTACATATGAGATTGCTAAAGACTGAAACAGCCATATGGCAGTTGTTTTTTGATATCATCTTTATCTTCTCTGAATGCTTGTTTCTCTTGTCTCTTTAAGACAGTTTTGAGTTACATTTGGTACTTTTCTACCACTGTTTTAAGGATATATAGCAACTTTCTTCCATAAGCATTCAGCTATGGAGAACTAACATGCATCATTACAAAGTTCAACATCACAAGTAAATCATTTCAAGAGATGTAACTGTAATAAAAATTCCTTTTCAAAAGCTGTTTCTGCAAGAAATGTTGAAATGTTATGTGTGCCTGATACGAAGATTTGTTATAAATAATTACTTTCCCTCTCTTTTTCCCCTCTTTGAATGCTTTCTATTGGTCATGAACTGACACAAGCTCAAGGAAGAGATGACGATGTGCCTTTATGGGTGCTCTTTGTTTTTTTCTATGAATATATTCAAACAAAACTAAATTGCTTTTACTCTTTTCTGTATTGTTTACTGTTTAATATTTGCAGTTGCCTCCAAGAACGATCAGAGGTAAGCATCATGCAATGCCAGTATTCTTCTTCAAGGTTTGTCATACCGGTGGATGTATTTTTCTACTAACATTCAGATTTCTGTTTTAAGAAGTTACAGTTATGTAAACAAGCATATCTAGGCCAACAGTAAAAAATAATTGATTCTAATTAGGATTCGTCACATAATGGAAAAAGACAAGGCTCCTTTTGTTCCGTGAAAAGCCTGCTTTGCCTGCTTGCAAAAATGCATGGATTTCTTTCCAATGGCTTTACATAATTGGTATGACAGAGTTTCACTTCTGTGATCTTACAGTTTTCAAGTGATCAGACACACTTGTCGAACCTTGTTTAAAGGATTTGGTGGTAATCTGTTAGAGAAGTTGGTAGAAGAATTCTGCTTTGTTTAGAGGAGTGGGCTATATGTAAATTGAATTAAGAAATATTTTTGTTGAAGCTGCTGAGATTATTGAGAGTACGCTTCTTGAAACAAGCCACTGCTGTAAAACAAGGCTGCTGAGCTCTGACTGACTGGCCAGGACTTCTGGCTTTTGACTGTCTGGGCAAACATGATCTGAATCCATGGTACTTGTTAAGGGTGTAAGCTGCTAAGCTGTGGCACTGGTTTTCCTTTCTTACCAGTGGAACAGGCCCATTTTGGAATAACTTGTCAAGGAAAGAGACATGTAGATTAAGCGAGTACTATAAAAATCATTATAACTGAGATAGCAGTCTAAGCAATGATTGAAAAAGTACAAGCATGTTGCCGTTTAAACTCAGAATGTTAAACTCAGTTAAATCAATATTTGTGGAGCATGCACTGAGGACATGGCATTTTAGTGAGTCAATAGAGAGCTTGGTTCCAATTAAGGGTGAACTATCTGCAAGACTGTCGATGTGTTATAATTGTAGTTAGGTTCTCAAAATTTTATCTGTTGTGTTTTTGTGAGAGATGATGTTTCTTCTGATGGCAGAAGTCTGCTGTTTCTGATTCTGGTTGCTAAGATCTGCAGAAAGGCCAATGTGTGCAACAGTGATCTCAAATCCTGAGCCTGCATCTTTACACATCTTGAAAAATTGATTCTTGATTAAGACCTCTTTGGAAATACATCTTCACCCTTCATACTTGAACCAGTGGAAAGCTTCAGAGTTCATTTTTTCATTTGTTTTATGTTCATGCATGCCAGATACGTCGTGGTCATATGTTGAAGGTAGTTTTTGCAAGATTTAGAGGCTAGCAGAAAGGAACATAGCATGACAGATTCTTAGACTTCTTTCATCTGGGTAGGTTTTGGGAGTTTCTTTTTTTGCATGATGTAAGATGAAATGAGTACCTGAATCTGTCAGCACAGGTTCTTGCTGACAAGATAATGCTCAGTGTTACTGTAGTTATTGCTTACATTGTATTGTGCTGGTGACAGATTCTTCACTACCTCCGGCTGAAATGGTATCCAGTCAGCAAGGAAACAATATACCTCAATAGTTTCTGAAGCAGAGGGAGACATAGGCTGAAGCGAATTGAATAAAGAGAATCCTTGATTGTTTCTAGGAAGAACAGTGTTCTTCCAGCCCTTGGAGATTTCCATGATTGTAAAGTTCTGACACAATTTCAGCTCAAGATGTTAGAATCTTTTGAAGGGGAACAAAAGATGAAAGAAAACTGCCTTGACAAGGATGAATGGCTATGAGAAGTTGCTCCTGGAAAAGAAGTCTTTATGAGGGAGGGAGAGTGAGACTAAACTGTACTCTATTTATACTTCCAGAAAATGAGAAGACCTAGTAGGTTATGTTTCTCTCCATCCTGATCTTGATATACTGCTTCTTCATTCAAGATTCTGCAATATGACCGATAACATGCAACTTATAATGGCTTAGAGCATACAGAGCAGGATTGCAGTAGGGTGAGGCAGATGCATGTTCTCTTCTAGATGTAGTGGGGGAATTAAGGCTTAGATGTGACTATAGGGAAGGTGTCTGGCGGAGTACAGAGAGAGAGTATTTCTATTACAGACAATGCTGGTGCCAGAGACTGGAAACAGATGCTGTGGTGTGTCTTAGGCAACCACCTGCATGAGGAGTTTCTTGCTGCTGCTGAGTTTTGATGGGGAAGGGAAGAAAGGAAATGGGTACAGAAGAAAATAAAGCTGGCAGGCATTATGTCATTCTTGATAATGATAATATACCAGTTTTGGCAATTTTTGCTGTATGCTTACCTTACTTCGAATTTGGAATTATTTTCCAATTGGTTTTTAATTTTCAACCTTTGTAAGTAGAGATGCTTGTGGTTCCTTGTATTAACTCACTCAGGATTTTGGCTTGCCTCTGTAAGAGATTATTATTTTTATACCATTGCCTCAAAGTTTGCTGAGGAACACTGATGAACAAGTCCAGGCAAGCCCTGGCCAGAGGTTGAGAAGTCTTTTGTCTGGAGAACACTGATGGACAGGTCCTGGGCCTGGGTTACGAAATCCTTTGTCTGGAGAGCACAGATGGACAAGGCCAGTGGCAACGAAAGGGAGATAAGCCGCAGATTAATAGCCGATAAATGGCTGGAAAGCACTCTTTTGTGTGGGCTTATCTCGAAGGAGATGGCCCTCTCAGGAGGTGCTGCACATGACTCTTGCCCAAGCACCCAGGGATGTCACGTAGGCAGGAAAAAAGGAGGATAAAAGGAAGGACAAACAACCATGGTTTTTAGGTTTTCTGACAACAGAATTCCTCATGAAGAGCAAAGGTTTTCTGACAACAGATGCTTCATGAAGAGCAAAGAGGTTTTCTGACAACAGAAACCTCATGAAGAAGAACAAGGAGAGTTCCTGACAACAGAAGCCTCACGACCTGCCTCTCTCCCTCCTGGACTTGCTCTGCGCTCTGCCTGCTTGCTTCCTAAGGCCGGCCATGCTGCTGCTGCTGCTCTCTCCCGAAGAAGAAAGGTGTCTGCCATCAGATTCCTCCCTACGGAATATCTGCATGCTGACGGACTCTCCTGGGCTACCGGAGACCTGCTGCTTTCTCCCGGGCTTGCACCGCGGCTTCTCCCCGAACCTACCCGGTACCTGCACCGTCTTGCTGCCTGGGACCGGCCACGCTGCTGCTGCTCTCCTCCCCTGAGCCTCTGCCCCTGACCATCGGACAACGCGACCTCTGCTGGATCCTGGTGGTGACTATCCCCGCTTTATGCAATTTTTGCTGCTTTCCTATCTTTTCTATCGCCCGCCTTCCCTTCCCCATCACCTTAATTAGTAATAGTATTCGTCCTCCACTTCCCCATCTCCCTAATTAGGACTTGTAATAAACCTGGTTGGACCAACATTTAGACCGTTGCTTCTTAATCTCACATCGGGTATACATACATTAAAAGAACCTCATCTCCCTCCTATAAATTGGAGCGAGACAGCCTCTTCAATGGGCTTTCCAGAAATTGCATGTTTTCCTTTTAAAGTTAAAAGCTGAAACCAAATGTAATTTCTTTTAAGGAATTGTGGGTCTAATTTATTAACAGATAGGCTTTTCTTTTTAAGTTGATTAAAATCTTTACAAAGAACAACGTTTTGAGTTGACTCCCAGAAAATTAGTTGTCTTTTTATAAATGTGTAGTAAATTAAGTTTTTCAAGGCCATTACCTGTCAAAACATTGAGTAACTGCCACAACACCCTCATCCCCAGTCTCCACTTAAAAAACAAATGCGTATGAAGAGCATTATTTAAATGTGTTACTTAAAGTTGCACAGGAAGTCATGAAGTTTTCAACCTGTGTAGAAAAGACATACAGGTTTTGGGAAAGCTATAACACATCTGTCCCTGGTAAGGACCAGACACAGCATGTAGTATTTATTTATATATTTGCTTTGAATATTTAGAGTTCACAGTGAAATACTTGACCATCCTTGTAATATGACTTCCAGAGGAAGTGCTAATAGCATCTGAAACAACTTACCAACAGTATTCAAGAGGTTGGGTGTATTTTATTACAACAAAAAGTTAATGAGATGCATGCTAAGAAGAATGAAAGTGCATACAATATGTAGCGCATACACCTATATCATGGAGGATCCCTCCCAGGAAATGTGAAGCTTGTCTTCCTTGTCTTTCCATACAAATGCATGTGTTAGAGTCATGAGAAAATTGCAAATCACATTCTTAGTTAAAAAGCTGTTTAAAATCTGTTCTGTTTTGATTTGCTTCACAAGGTGTATGTAGATGGACATACTGAAATTTGAGAACTAACTTCTAGGAAAGCTCAAATTTCTTTGCTATGAAATATCTATTGTGTAAAGCATACCAGTTATATCTTCTTCCTCAGTCTTGGCTACTGGACAAGTACGTGGTCTTCTTGGTTTGTGGTAATAAAAATACAACAGCATTAGCGTGATGCTCTTTAGTTTAAGTGGTGATATTTCAGAATATCCATGTTTGGAGAAAAGCACAGACTTTTTTGTGTTTTAATAATTGTATCATCTAGCATATGGATGACAGAACATTAATTAGATTGCCAGAGGTGTATTGAAAAGTAATAGTTTTCGGACACTAGAAATAGATAAGTTTCAAGACACTAATTGTTTCACAGAAATAACAGATTTCTTTTGGGAAACTTGGATAATTAATATATATTAGAACAGAAACCAAATCTCAAGTATCTCCATATCCTGTACGAATAACCAAAGCTGACTGTACTAGAACTGTAAACAAGAATCTCACCTCGCTAAACTTGCACTGAAATTCCAGTTGGCAACTGGAGCTGTACATTTTAAACAGTGCCAAAATAACAGAACAGAAAGTGCTTTCCTCTAGTTTGACTTTTCTAATAAAAATGATTGCTATTGCTTGACAAAATCTTTATTTTTTCTTAATAAATACTTCTTAATTTATTAAGATATTAAAACAAATTCTCTTATTTTTTTTATTTTTTCTTAAACGTGCTATCAATGATACAAAAACATCATTTCTTAACTGTGAAAGCTTTCCTAGTGTTGCTGTACAATCCATTATATGGTAATCTTTTAAAATGCACTCTGCGTTGAGTTATAAGTAGAAAAAGATATACCTCTGTGCTTCAAAAACTGATGACCTCTCAAACAAAAAACAAAACTGACTTCTCACATTGGGCACGAGACCATTACTAGGAATGACAGCAGCACAAGTTCAGTGGCTTTTCCTCACCAATAGTAACTGAAACACAGCTGATGCTGAGGCAGTAGTGATTGCTGACTTTTTCCAAAGGTATGTCTGTATTGTATTATGTCTGTTGAAAGAAATGTAAACGCAGGTATTTGCAGTCAGTTAACTGACTTAATTGCTCTCTTTGAGAGCAATTTGTTTGCCTGATTCTGTTGCCAGATGTTCTGTCCAGGTACAAACTAATTTTTGTTGTGATTAAAGAAACATAGCCAATAAAGCAGTTCATTACATTACTCTGCTGTAAAGTGCATTTATCATGGAAAACGTTTGTGCTTTTTCCTTTGTTTGAATCATACTTCTGTTTTTCCAGTAGTTGTCTGTGAATAAGATCACTGAATGGCATATCAGCTTAATTATGGTGGCTCTCAAGCTGAACTGCTCTAACTCACAAACAGGAATCTAGTTAGATAAGTTAGCAGTCTGAAGTCTTTGAGATGCACACTATGAAATGCTCAGCTCTTTGCATCAAGGTGCTGCGGGAAGATGGTACTCCTCAGCTCCAGTCAGCTGCTGCCTGTGACCTGCAACAGAATGGAGCAGCTTGAAGGATGGTTTTTACATGGCAATTTAAGCATTTGGAGTTTTTAAGTTGTTTAAAACAGTGTAGAAATGAAAAGGAGTCTTTCATCATGTCTAATAGGACATAAAGAAATGGCTTCAAGTTGCTCCAGAGGAAGTTTGGATATTTAGAAAACCTTCTGCACAAAGAGAATGGTGAAGCATTGGACATGGCTGCCCAGGGAAGAGGTGAAATCCTCATCTGTTTAGGTGTTTAAGAGATTTGCGGATGTAGCACTAAGGGTCATCATTTAGTGATGGGACTTGGTAGGTCAGGTAGATGACTGGACTTTATCTCAAAGGCTTTTTCCAGTCTCAATGATTCTGTGTTTCTATCCTTCCTGAAAAGTTGTGTAAGGATAGCAAGATGTGTGAGCTGTCTGGTACCCTAAAGGAAAGGGACTTGTTAGCGACAGTCACTTGCCCATTAGGAACAGTGAAATATCAGAAATAGTTCCAAGCGCTATACAGAATGGTAATAACGTCTGCCCATCAGGTTAAAGTTTGGTTCTTAATGAAAGGCATAAGCAGCTGATGTTCTTCTCCCCAAGTGTACCATCAGTTGAAAACAACCTTACTATGTCAGGACAAGTATCATTCGATGTGTCATTGCTTCAAAGTCTTAGATCTTTTTGCAGCTGGATGATGTGTTCCACATACAAATTCTGTTTCCAGTGAGAGGCAGTTCCCAGTTCTAATGATCTCTGTTTCTTTTTAAACTCTGTGTTTTACCAAACTGACATCTGCATATCAGACTGCCATATGCTTCTATACTATAATTGACTTTATTTTGCACTTCAAAGACTTTTTGCAGTAGTACTTATTGACACAAACATCAGGTGGCTCTAATAAAAAATGTCAGAATACAGAGGAAAGTAGAATTCAGCAAGAAACAATATTTTTTAATGCACTGCTGAGTAGATACATCAACAAACTTTATTGTTTATTCTTGCAGTCTTACAGATTATTTAGTTTTAAGCAGAATTAACTCAGGTGCTTTTGAGGTCAGGGGAGCTGATAGAAAACTGCATTTATTTCAATAAAAAATAAGGTTCAATTATAATATTGTCACTAAAATTAAAATACTTGAAATGTCTGGAAAGTCCGCAGAGGCAGTAGACAGTCAGTTTAGTGGCAAAAGTCTTTCTAGGCAAAAGTCAAAGACAGATTATCAGGATGAATCACTGCCAAGATCAGAAAGGCTGAGAAGCACAGTGTTTGAAAATTTGTATCAAGAACATCCAGTGCCCTGTGGCTGAGACCACCAGTCAGAGATACCTGTGCTATAAATTTGTATCTGGGCTGGAATGGATACCTATACAGACCATAAGTAAATGTTTAAAAAGCAATAACTTGGGCAGAACAGTCTGGGCTAGTGATTGCTGTCCAAGGGAGGATGGATACTTACGCTGGCTAGAAAGGGATCAGGACTGAGTGGTGAACAAGAAGCTGTATCCTTGGTGTATCCCAGGGCCTGTGTCCTGTTGTTTCAGGCTATGTTTTTGGCTACATAGCCTTACTTTTCATCTCCTGGAATATTAATTTATCGTAGCACAGCTGTGGCCAGGTATATCTTGTTCATGTCATTGAGGCTGATCTGTTCTTAATTTAAAAAGGGATATTGTCATGTGGCATTTTGTAATTGATTGCCTAGCTGGGATAGATAAAAGATCTTCTCAATACACTCTTAAGTTTTCTGTCTAACTTTCGTACTGGCGTTAAGTTGCTGGGATGTTTGAGAATCATGCTTTACTACAGTGGTTTGCAATCTCCGAAGTGCCTAGTCAAAGGGGAGAGATGGGGCTTCAATAGACATATGCCTTATCCATTTCCCCAGACTGTTTGTATAGGTTTGTGCATTCTCAGTGTGCTGTATACACCAACACGTTGTGGGTACAAGACCAAATACAATAAAAATACTCAACTGTTTTAATGGAGGGAGAAGAGGAAGGGCGAGTTCAGGTTCCTTCAATGTTTCGACTTATTAGTTTGTTCTTAGTAATTAAACTCATAGACTGATTATAGAATGGCAACAAAAATCCACTAAATAGAGCTACTGTATCTTTTAATTTAAAATGCGTGTAGCTGTAGAGTCAGATTTTTAAAGGAAAAAAAAAAAATTTCCCAGCTACTTTCAGATAGCAATTCTGAGCTTATGATGAGAAACACTGGTAACAGAATAAACAACTAGCATGAGACTCATTCTAGTCTCTTTTTTAAGGTATTATAACTGTAATCTGTGTTGTCCTATGACTTGATGTCATCTTCTGTGGAATTAGTTTGATAGATGAAAAGTCTCACAATTACTTCAATTCTAATTAAGTAGCTAAACTTCAAATTATTGCATCAGATATGAATGGGTTTTGCTGAGTGTGTTTTGCTACAGTTGACTTGTCAATTGACAACAATCTAATTAAATGTAGATTGATGGTGATCGCTGTTAATCAGCTAATCGTTGTGACCTGATGTATCCTGAGGCACTGATCAAAGTTCTGTGAGTATTTCTAATGCAAAGAGTTATTCATTATACTCCTCAACACTTTCTTTAATAGGATTGTCAGAAGATTTAGAATTTCTGTAATAAATCTGAAGCATGTAGAATAACCTTCCACCAGAGGGAATAACCTAGTGTTTATACATGATGCTTTTCAGGAAACTAGTGGTTGAAGGCTTGTCTTCATAGAGGCCAGATTTATCAGAAGTTACAACTTTCTATTTGTTAAGTATTTCATTTTTTAATCTTTTTGTTCTTTTTATTGAAGAACAAACTGTGTGGCATCTTAATTTTATTTATTATACAATGTGTTGTGGTTAATGAATTGGTGCTGACGACCAATTCAATTTTTAAATTGCAGTTTGCACCTGGCAGGCAACTGTGCAAGAAAATAATTACTTTGCTGCATTTTCACAAGATGTCAATTGTGATACTTGCTGACCAAATGAGAGCATACGGTCTTTGCAGGACTACAAAGGAACAGAAATCCAGCCTATCTGATTACTGGTTTAGGTGTTTTCCTCTCTTCTCTTGCATATAGGGACATAATCTTCATTACTGCATATAGTTGCTTGGATTTAAAAAAAACAGTTTTCCAAATGTGATCTGTTAGGAGTCTCTGAGCAGTCCACTATGCAAAGATGTGGAAATGCAAGGCACAAGTAGCTGACTGTACTTGAGTAGGATTTCACTGATATTTTCCTCTTCAGTGCTTCTTATTCGGGGTTATGAGATGTTAAAAGAGAAATGAACATTGCTTAACAAAAATTCTGAGTTTTCTGAAATATTGTCATTGTACTATCTGATTGAACATATTTAGCTTGTAATTTTCCATCCGTATAAACAGAATAATTTAGGACAGTCTGCAAGTGATGCAAGGAACTGGATACAGTATTTTGAGAATCTATTTTAAAATTTTGAAGTACATTATTGCTTGTGCACTGAATGGCAGCACCACTTTATGAGACCTTATAGTAAGGTTTACTGTATACCTTCGTACACTGCTACAAGCATTGAGTAAAATTAAATGAATTTCCAGCACATAACTTCTCTGTCACTTAGAATTTTGTATTCAGAATGAAAGGAATACTGTTTCTCCAGAGAGACAGCTGGAAGGATAGGCTGTGTGTACTTATTTTGAAGTTTTATTCATATAGGTAAGAAGCAATGATATTACAGTTGCATTGACGTGTTACCTCAACCTTGTTGTCAAGATTGTGTCTCTGGAAAATACCAGTATTCCCTCTGGAAAGACTCGGAAATAGATTTAAGCTCAAGGAATTCTCACAACCACAGCTACATTGAATGATCTGTAAGCAGAGGAAAGTCTGCACTCAGGAGTCACACAGTCTGTCTCTTTGCCGCTGCTTAATTCTCTGAGAGGGACTTTGTTCCCCAGACAGTAACAAGGCTACTGTCTGCAATGCCTTCCTCTGCACACAGCAGAGGATTAAAATTAACAATTAAAAGAATGACAAAAATTGGTTGTACATTCTTTAAGACTAAAAACATTATCATGAACATAAAAGAAAAAATTGAAGACTATGTTACAGTGCCATCTGGTGACATTTCATGTAACCTATTTCCCAGGTTATGCTATGTTTTAAAATTATGTTTTCAGTTATGTATGTGAAAATATTTACTGCCATGATAATAAAACAATGAACTGATGAACTAACTTCACAAGCACCTTTTTCATTTCGTGAAGTACATGAAAAGGTCAACCTGTTGCCCTAGCTGAAGATTCGTCACTCTAAGAGGGATCTTGAACAGTGTCAAACTGACAACTGTTATAAAACAAACAAACAAATAAACAAAAAAACCTTCTTGTAACGTTTCGCTATAGTATTCTTCACCTCTACTGAGGCCTGGTTAAGTAAGGGACAAGGAAGCCAAGGTACTGTTGACTCTAATGGGAGATTTCCATAGAGGTGCCTATGCAATCATACATGCACAAGAGTAGCTTAGACAGCTCATGAAAATTTGCAATGTAAATTAGCCTACTAGGTCAAATTAGAAACACACACTAAAAACACAATAAAAACTTAGTGCTCTTAGCAAATGTGTCTTCACAGAATGATAGGATCACCAATGTTGGAAATCACTTCCAAGATCATCTAGTCCAACTGTCTACCTAACACCACTATTTCCCCACTAAACCACATCCCTAAGTACAGCATCTAAATGTTTCTTGAACACCTCCAGAGACAGTGACTCTACCAATTCCCTTGGCAACATGTTCCAGCACCTGACCACTCTTCTGAAGAAGTTTTTCCTAACATACAATCTGAAGCTCTCTTGGCACAACTTGAGGACATTCCCTCCAATCCTATTGCTAGTTACGTGGGAGAAGAGGCCAACTCCCACCTCTCCACAACCTCCTTTCAGGCAGTTGTAGAGAGCTATAAGATCTCCCCTGAGCCTTGTCTTCTCCAGAATAAATAATCTCAATTTCCTCAGCTGCTTCTGATAAGGCTTGTGCTCCAGACCCTTCACCAGCTTTATTGCCCCTCTCTGAACAAGTTCCAGGGCCTTGTTGTCTTTCTTATAGTGAGGGGCCCAAAACAGAACACAGTGCTCAAGCTGTGACCTCACCAGGACTAAGTACAGAGGGATGATTACTTCCCTGCTTTTGCTGGACACACTATTTCTGATATGAGCCAGGATGCCATTGGCCTTCTTGGCTACCTGCGCATGTTGCTGGCTAATGTTATCTGAGTATAAACCAATGCCCCCTGGTTCATTTCTTCCACACAGTCTTCCAGCCACTCTGTCCCAAGCCTGTAGTATTGTCTGGGGTTGTTGTGGCCAGAGTGTAGGACCCAGCACTTGGTTCTCTTGAACTTCATCCCATTGGCCTCAGCCCAGTGATTCAGTCTGAGCAGATCCCTCTGCAGGGCCTTCCTGTCTCCAGGCAGATCAACACTTCCTCCCAGCTTGGCGTCATGTGCAAACTTACTGAGGGTGCACTCAATGCCCTCATCCAGGTCATCAATAACGATAATGAACAAGACAGACCACAGTATGAACACCTGGAAACACCACCTGTGAATGGTCAGTCTTGTGCCTGTATGTACTAGCCTATAAAGATCTCAGTGTGTGGTATGCTCCAATGGTCTAGCAAAATATATTTTTAACATCTGAAAGTGCTGGAATTAAGCTTTATATTTATATATCCACAATATTTAAAATTCTCACTCTTCTTAAGTAGTACAAATCTTTAATACAGTATGAATTGTTCCATTCCTGTTAACGTTTAGGTAAACATGCAAATGCTCCATCAACAAAGATTTTTAGTAAGATTGAGAGTTGAGCTGTTGAGCAGAAATTGTTGTACTTTTGTGTCAGTGCTTTCTGGATAATGTTGTGATTCACAGCAATACAACAGCCTCTCAAGTGAATAAATATTATGTCAAGACAGCAAGACAAAACCTTTTTGATGATAGGAATTTTTTAAGAAAGTGTTAGAGTAACAGCAGTCTGTTGCACAATCTGGTTCAGCCATCTACCAGAGGCTTCTTTATTTTTAGATAGAAAAACATTGAACAAATAACTTATTGATAATTGAAAATATCCCTTCCCAAATGACATAAAATCCTGAAAACCTCCAGAAGGAGGAGTCACTGTTAACTTGTTTGTGTGGTTCATTAAACTCACTGGTAAAAAGTACCCTTTTTCTAATTCTGATTTGTATGGTTTCAGATCTTGAACATGAGTTTAATGCTTTTCTAAGTGAAGTGATAAGTTTAGTGTGCCTTAATCAGATGTACTTCAAAGAACTTAACTGTAGGAATTACACTGTGTTACTAGTTCCACATAATGTAACTGAAAGGAAAATATTTTTCAGTCTTACTCAAACACAGATATAAAATAAATATAAAATAAATTTCCCTGAAAAAAATAAAATCTCAAGCAGTTAAGAAGCTTAGCTCAGATAACATACATGGCCTACAGTTTGTTATTTAAAAGTGTTTTAACTGTTCAGTTTCCTATAATCTGTCACTATAGATATTCATGTCTGATTCTCCTTTACAGTAGTAGTATTCTTCCAAAAGTATTGTAATGTTTGCATAAATACCTTCTTTTTAAATAGACTTTAATAAAGGGGTGAAGCTTCACTCTGATAATTTCAAAGTGACTTTGACCTGTAAAATAGTGTTTAAAAATTGTTCAATGAGAAAGTGATCATGAGGTATACTTGTAAAATCGTGTTGAAGATACCATGGAGCGTGTTGCTAAGGGCTTCTCGGAGCTTTTTCTTTAGGTCATGTAGCTGACTGTCTAGCTCTTTGATGTTGTGAAACCAGACTCTAAATGCTTCCAATAAACCCATTAACTTCTCTTATGGTTGGACAATGTTGGATTGATACATGGCTCTGATATGATGTTGTTGGCTTGAGTAGTTAAATTTACATTAAGGGTACCATACTATTTAAATCATTTAGGGTAAACAGCATTTCCAATGGAAAAAATTGGCTCAGTGCTTACCATGCAAATTAATTCAGATTATGTGCAGTGTAACATCAGGTATTTTTTCCAGTTGTTTCCTTGCTTCCTTTGTAACAGATTACTCCGTTCATTTAATCTCATGGTTTGTGTTTAGTATGTATGATGGCACTGCAGAGAGGTGTACAAATCTTTAAGTCATGTGTAATGTGTTGTCACTTGATAGATATACACAGTGTCCTTCCTTGTTTACCCATGTATTGGACGAAATATTTGCATATCAAACCTTTTTTTAGGCGTAATCATTCTATATATTTCCAACTAAAACTGTAATACATAGTTATGTATTATTCTTCTGTGCATTTTAACTGCCTGTGCTGCGAAGTCACATATATTGAGTAAATATAATTCACTGATGGATGTATTTCCTATTTATTCTGCTTGTTGGCAGTAAATGGAAAATCACATACTGTTTTTGCATTTGCTGGAAAAAGATTCTTCTCAAAACAGTTATGTGGGACATATAGCTTAGTTAGACTTGTCACTAATTCAGAAACAAGCAATTACCCTGTCCAAGGAGGTGTTTAAGGCCAGGTTGGATGGGTGCTGGACAGCCTGATCTAGTGGGTGGCAACTAGCCCACAGTAGGGGGTTGGAACTCATTAATTTTAAGATCCCTTCCAACCAAAGCCATTCTATGATGCTATGATTACAAACTCCCGAACTGAAGGGCTAACAATGTTGATTCTCATAGTCATAACTCTACTTTGATGTTCATTCTTCTTGTATCTTATTGGTGCTGTACTATGAGAGGGGATGGGATTTAGTTGAAAGGGAACAGGGAGTCATATTTTGCTAAGTCACATCAGTTCAGTTTCTATAGAGGGCTTGCCAATGTGAGCTGCCTATAGGATTGTTGAATCAATGCAGTTGGTAATTCTCCTTACCTAGCTTTATGGTTTCTCAGTACTGTTCACTGTGTCAGTCCTCTTCTGTTTCCAGGGATGTAATGTATATTAAGCATCTTCCCTGAAATTTGTTTAAGTATTCAGCTTGTATTCTCCCTCACTGCTGTTTCTTGCCAACTAATTTACATAAAGCTTCTATGATGTTTACATCTGCAAGCACCAGGAACACATTTGTCCCAGTAAGTTGACTTGTATTGGTGCATTTCAAACTTATTCTGTACAGTGGGTATCACTTAGCAGAGTGTAGGCATACAGATCTCTTCCTTTTTATGTTCTCCTTGATTCTACAAGCAGAACCCAAAACCACCTTCTTTGTGTACCTTATGCAAGGCCAGCTACATTTTCAGTGCCAACCTTCAGTGATGGCAGAAGTTACATCAACAAGCCCTGCTGTGAGAAAGTGAGCTTTGACACTTTCACATGTTTGTTGTGGCACGCATCCAGTGCTGTAAGTCAATATTAGATAGCAAATACATTACAGAAAATATGTCATGAGAAATTCTACTTTTTTGTTGTTTGTTTTAAGTCGAATTTATCATTTCTTTTCTAAAACAAATTAATTTGGAAATGTTTTATATAAATGATTATTTATATTAACTTTCTCCTTTAATTTCCAATATCAACAATGAAATATGATGCCTTTTTAAAACAACCTTGTTAGTTAAATCATAAGTTAATGGACTACATAAAATTTACATAGAAAGAAGAGAAGTGTTAATTTCCTACACCCAAGAAATTACTGGTTATAGACTGTGTTTTTCAAGATATCAGACAAGAGGCAGATGAAGGTCACATTACTCCTTAAAATCTAGGAATTTCCTTTTATTCTGTGTAAGTCTTACTGTAGTCTTCACTTCTGTCTATTCAGACATGCCTAAAAGAAGTTAATGTTCAGATACCTGATATTTGCAAATTTATTTATATATGCATTACTAAAGCATTCATATATGAAATATATATATATATTAGCAATAATTTGGATACTTCTAAGTATTTACACTGAATGCCAAAGTGTTTTGTAATTGCTTATCTTCAGTTTCTTTTCTTGTATGTGACAGGAAGTACTTGCAGCGTAAGAAAGGAGAGTTTTAACATTATTACGTGCTAAATTATTCATTAAATATAAGTAAGAATACAACTATCTGACAGTTTATCGGCAGAATAACAGAAGTTAGCTGACGACTGTGCAGAGGAGCTCAGTGTTACAAATCAGCATTTAAGTGTTCATTCCATAGAGGTGAGATTCTGACTTGGACTACGACTACAGATTTCTGCCCAGTGCAGTGAGGAGCAGTAAACTGCCACTCACCTAGCCAGTTCTGCCACATCAATCCAGCAAAAAGATAATGCCAATATATATTCCAGAGACTGTGATTTTTCATCCTTGTGATACTAATCCTACATTGATGATGAACTTGCTTTGCAGCCTTTGGACTCTGTGCTGAAACTTCCAGTCTTCCCAGACTCTTCTCAACTGAAATCACTGTTTTGTTTGTGTAAAAGTACCTTGCTGCTAAAAGCACTACATCACTGAATGAGAAAGTCGTGTTAATAACTAATCAGTGTATGTCAAAGGCCTGCTTGCCGTTGAACAAATATATATATATATACTTTTTAATTAATTATTATTTATACTGTCATCCTGAAAAAAGTGAATAAGTCTCCACGCTAGTTTGCCCCTGACCTCTGTGTAGGTGTGCTTCTGTATGGGAAGAGCATAACTTTCCTCTTTTAGTGTGTGCCTTGTTTAAAGGGCCAGCACAACTGTAATCTCAGAAAAAAAAATAGGCATAGTGAATGCAAAACAAATATTTAAAGGTAAGAGCAACAGTTCTATCCCCTTTCTACTTTAAAACTTGGTAAGAAGACGGGATGCTCTGATAGCTGGATCTCCCCTCAAAGTCTTCCAAGCTACGTCTCCCATCCAGAGCTGTTTATAGCCTGCACAACAGTTCCCACTTCCTTCTGGCTAGTACAGGTTAGCTAATCCACATACAGGAAGAGAGCAGGATTCAGATGGCAGATGGTGTTATTTATTTAGATCTGAGGACATTTAGACTTAATTTGTATCATTTCTGAACTACAAATAGATATTCAAAACCACTTCTGTTCATTTACTTACCCAGAATATCTTCCTAGAACAAGAAAGTAGTAATGCCTGATGCTTAGAATTAACTTTTCATTTACAGAATCATAGAACCAAAGAATCAGAATCATGGAATCATAGAATCCTTAGAGTTGGAAGGGACCTCTGAAGGCCATCTAGTCCAGATCCCCTGCAATGAACAGGACCATTCACAGGTCTGCCAGATTGCTCAGGGCCTTATCCAGCCTCACCTTGAAAAGGTAGCCTGGTCTAGTGGTTGGCGACCCTGCACATAGCAGGGGGTTTGAAACTAGATGATCACTGTGGTCCTTTTCAACCCAGGCCATTCTCTGATTCTCTGATTCTATGATATTTTTTTAATTTTGCGAAGAAGAAATTAAAATAACTCTTCATGGTAATGAAGGCATTTCTCTTTAAAGTATGCATCCCAGTCTCTTACTAATGAGCAAGTGATTTAACATTTAAGACTTTTTTTAAGCTTGTTCTTGCAGATAACTGAATGCTTTCTTGTAAACTGTTAGGTCATGATAGATGTTTGAGATGGTAAAACAAAACCATGTTCATTGCTTGAGATATTAAAAATTGTAAGAAGACAGAGATTAAAATTAATTCTATATTTGAACCCAAAAGAATAGTTTAAAAAATAAAGAAAGAGCAAGGTGATCTCTGTAATTAATCTATTTAATATTCTACACTGGAGAGTATAGCCACTTGCTTGATACTTCCTCTCCATCCCCCCTTAACAAAGATGATAAATTAATGTGAGTATGGAGAAGGGGCAGGCTGGAGCCTAAACTTGAAAGAAACACTGCCAGTAATCAGTTACATTTCTCAGAACTTATTTATCTAGAAGGACATGTTAATTACTGTTAATGTATCTTACTTAATGCAGATTTTTTTCCAGAAACCTAGTTTTTCTGTTTAACAGACTGGTGAATGGTCCTTATTACTCTTTTTCACCTTTCTGTATAATTATGCATATCACAACACCCAAATTTACCCTAGATATTCTCTCCTCTAAAGAAATGAAACTTTTCTGCTGTATTTCATTCATATATCTTAGGGAATATCTTTTCTGTGAGTAGCAGAGAGACAAAGTATAACCACTGCACATCAGGAGAGTCCATAAAGGAATGAAGGTGTTTCCGTTGCACTGTTGGCTTTTTGTTGGCCTTCTACAGAAAATCAGAAAGAAAGTCACGGAAATAATTGTGCTCACTCCCATACAGATAGTTAAGTATGTTCCAGTGCTTCAGATTCAGGGAGACAGCCCTGAATGACGCACATGAGTTAAGCACATGCTGAAGCATTTGTTGAGCCGGTGTCAATAAGCTGTGAAGGAAAAGCAATTGTTTTCAAGTTATTTGTACATCTGCAGCCCTATGGCATTGAAGAATTTGTTCAGGCTCAAGAAAAGCAGTCTGTTTTAGCCTAATATATTATTTTCTACTTGGTCTATGTTGTTTTCTTTGTTTTGTTTTCCTTTCTGCTCTGGAGATAGGATGATATTAATCCTGTTCTGCTGGAAGCCAGAAGTGCATCTGTATCCCTGCAGCTAGGTGCATTCATGCTTAACACTCAGCGCAGTTGTGTTTGTCTTCCAAAAGTTTTACTTCAAATAGCTATTGGAGCAGACACCAGTATTACTGATAAATATTTAGCCATTTAACCACATTTTATCTTACCTTTCTACCTTTACGCGCCTCGGACATGGAGGCAACAACTGTACCACTGCCCCCGCTTGGTACTGGCCCTGAATGCTCATTGGCTTGGAAACTACTGTAGGAGCTGTAGGAGCTGCTGACTCAAATGACCCTGTCTTCAGCTATGCTTGGGTGCAGGAGACACAACATGGTGTCTGTCTTTGTTAGATTGATTTCTCAGTCATTCCAGTGGCTATTACGCTTAGCTGCTATGGAAATAAAGAATAATACCCAAAAAGTTGTTGTTACTATGCTGTTTTAAAACTGTTTTTGCCCAATTGATACTTCAGAACAATTTTGTTTCAAGACACAAGGGGGATTTTGGGGAGATGTCATTCCCAGACTCCCATTCTTCACTTATAGGAGTAAGCCTTTTTTTATGTAAAACAGACAGAAAACTCTAACAGTATAAAAAGTCTTCCAGGCTGCCCTCTTACAAAATCAAATGTTATTTTGTCGTAACTACCAATCCAAAGCAAGAGGGAAGGAAGATAATTAAACTTTCAGCAAAAGCTTAAAATCCCGTTACCATTACCAAAAGTCATCATAAACCTGGAGTGGCTTCATCAGAAAAGATTAGATGTACACCGTGAGATCAGGAAGGGAAATCCTTACAAGTTGAAGTGGTTACAAGTGGTAAATTCAGTCATATCTCCTTGTCAGTGCCCAGAAATGAGGATAGGTTGGGTCAAGCAGCAGGTAATCCTTGTTTTTTGGGAAGACAGTCCATGTGTTCCTCACCACTTGTGTGGGTAATGAAGCCAAAAATGAGAGGAATGCTTTTAATTACTCATGCCATTTTAAAAACTTTCTGA
>JACDJE010000088.1:2514753-2545039 GCA_016647715.1 Pavo muticus | reverse complement strand
AAAAAAAAAAAAAAAGATAATTAATCATCCTATGATTAACGTAAGAATGCCTGAGTTTGAAGACTTAATACCATTCTTCATAGCAAGAAACAATGGTATGATGTTAAGATTTATGGACTCAGCCTGTCATGCTACTATTCTCCAGCACTTTGATTTCCCAGGATTTCAGGCTAGAAAGGTTGTGTCTTGGGATGCTTTGTAGCTCCTAATCTAGGTGGCTGACTGACTACAGAGCCGCATTGCACTGGTGTATGCTTGAGCAGAGCCTGTTCTGTTGTTCTAGTCTTCTGTCAGCGGAGTGGGAAAGACAACGCCTAGTGGCTTGGGCTCTCCTGACTTTACCGTAGAGTCAAGAGAGTCTCTTTGAGAAGCTTGAGTATCACAGAATTGTTCTCTTGATTCCTAGAAATGAGAATCGTTTGAGATTGCTCAAGCTGGGCACCAGAAATCAACAGTGATTTTTGAGGCTCTGCATGAATTTCTGCACAAAGGGCCTTTATTCTGGCTGTAAGAACCATCACTGTAGTAATGTGGCATCTAGTATATTGCATAAACTTTTCTCTAAACTGTCTAAACTTCTGTTTTTTATGCTCTGTCTTCTGCTGAAGCCTACCTCAACTGATATTAATTCACTTCTCATTCCACCTCATATTTGAGGCTAGTTAGGACCTCCTCTGGAGTGCTTTCCCTCTGATCACCAGGAAAAAAACTATGGCAACTGATCAGACTAGGCTGCAGTGTGTGGCTGTAGAAAACATTTATAAGCAGCATTCGGTTCTTTATTATGTTTTCTATTGAGGGTTTTTAAACTTTCTACTAAATTTAGAAGAAATTTTAAGCAGAGTTGAAAGAAAAGAATGAATGTGACTTGATCAATAACAAGGCAGGGCCTCTTGAAAGAAACTGAAGTTTCCTGACTTAAAGCCCTCTGTGGGAAACCAATGTAGTCTTACACTTGATCAGATGGAGGAGTTTCACAAACTGATAGAAATGTCAGGAAAGTGATGGCCTTCTTGGCATTTCCTCTTAAAGGAGGCTAATTCAAGCATGAGGAGTCAGTATGAGAAAAATAATAAAAATTACCTGTGATCAGAATATACACAATCTTCTAAAAAAGATAGTATTTTAGACTCTCAATTTCTGTCTTTCTACGTGTAGTGGGATTTCTGCTTTCCATAAGGTTTGGTTTTTTTTTTCATAAAATAAATGGTGAATTTGTTCACTTAGTGAGGAAAAAGATCCTAACACTTCACAACATAACACCAGATAGTGTTGTCTGAAAGATGGATTTGTTACCCAGTGTGCAGTAAGCCAAGCTGACACACCTTGATGAGATGTTAATTTATGTGAAGTTGCACAAGTTTGGGTGCTAGGTAGTCTTCCACAATGCTAGCACAGACTAGGATTTTCACGACATCTTACGTATACTTTTTTGTCATTTGGCCATTGCCCTGATATAGTCTCCAGCCTGCAATTGATCAGTTAAAGACAGGGCTCATCTCCCTACCTGCAGGCTCGCAAGACATGCTTACTAATGACATGTTTTTTCCAGATGCTTCTGTCTTCAAAGACAACTTTAATTGTCACACTGTGATTAAGATTTCTTCTTAATCACTTCAGCAGTTTCAAGAATGGTCATCCTGACCTAGATAAAAGTATGTGTTTGCTGTATCTAAGGATACACATACAAAGGTTAGTTCTTACTGACAACAATAGTTGTCAGGAAATTTTCCTGAGTTATACCTACCATTAAAATGAATCTTTTTTTTATCTCTTTTTCTGAAGCTAAATGCAGTATCTGGTCGTCAAGGGCAAGACTGAAGATACAGAAAAACAGTGGTTCATCATAACAGTAAAAGCATTAGCTCACAGAGTAGCAAAATGCACTATTTCAAACAAAAGAAGGCTTGCTTTCCAATAAGAAAGTGCCCTTTAATTTTGTGCCAAGGATGGCTTTTTATATATATGTAATTTTTTTTAAAGACTACTTAGTACCAGGCTCTCAACTGATGGAGGTACCCAACAGCGCATTCTAGTATGGTCTCATTGGTTTTACCTTCTGTCATTATTTCCTCTGTAAATACATGGTTTGTATGAGACATGAGTGAATGACTGGACATTGCATTTTTCATCAGAGGTTCTCTCTTCTGTAACATTTTTTTTCCAGTTTTGTTAACTGTTTACTCAGTTGCAAACTTCCACTGACTCATGAAATTTTCTTTTGGAAGAAAATTTAGTTATCAGGAGTAGCCAGCATGGCTTCACCAGGGGGAGGTCGTTCTCAACCAACTTGGTAGCCTTCTATGATATTGTCACTGGCTGGGTGGATGGGGGAAGAGCAGTGGATGTAGCCTACCTTGATTTCAGCAAGGCATTTGATACTGTCTACCACGACATCCTTATAGCAAAACTGAGGAAGTGTGGGATAGATGAGTGGACAGTGAGGTGGGTTGAGAACTGGCTGACTGGCAGAGCACAGAGGGTCGTCATTGGCGGTGCAGAGTCTGGTTGTAGACCTGTAACTAGTGGTGTTCCCCAGGGGTCGGTGCTGGGTCCGGTCTTGTTCAACATCTTCATTAATGACCTTGATGAGGGGATAGTGGCCACCCTCAGCAAGTTTGCTGATGATACGAAGTTGGGAGGATTGGCTGACACGCCTGAAGGCCGTGCTGCCATTCAGCGAGACCTACAGCTGTGTGGTAAGAGACCAGATGAGGTTTAACAAAAGCAAGTGTAGAGTCTTGCACCTAGGGAGGAATAATTGCATGTACAAGTAAGGAGATGACCTGCTGGAGAGGAGCTCTGCAGAGAGGGACCTGGGTGTCCTGGTGGATGACAGGTTGGCCATGAGCCAGCAGTGTGCCCTTGTGGCCAAAAAGGCCAATGGCATTCTGCAGTGCATTAAAAAGAGAGTGGCCAGCAGGTCGAGGGAGGTGATCCTCCCCCTCTACTCTGCCCTGGTAAGGCCTCACCTGGAGTACTGTGTCCAGTTCTGGGCTCCCCAGTACAAAAAAGACAGGGATCTCTTGGAAAGAGTCCAGCGAAGGGCCACAAAGATGGCAAAGGGCCTGGAGCATCTCCCCTATGAAGAAAGGCTAAGTGAAGTGGGTCTGTTTAGCCTTGAGAAAAGAAGACTGAGAGGGGACCTGACCCAGGTCTATAAATATCTAAGGTGTGGGGGGCAAAGTGGCGAGGCCAGATTCTTTTCAGCAGTGTGTGGAGACAGGACAAGGGGAAGCGGCCAGAAACTGGAGCATAAGAAGTTCCTCACCAATGTGCGCAAGAACTTCTTTACGATGAGGGTGACGGAGCACTGGAACAGGCTGCCCAGGGAGGTTATGGAGTCTCCTTCTCTGGAGATATTCAAGACCCGCCTGGAAGCCCACCTGTGCGACCTGGTGTAGGGAACCTGCTTTGGCAGGGGGGTTGGACCCGATGATCTCTGGAGATCCCGTCCAACCCCTACGATTCTGTGATTCTGTGATTCTGTGAAATCAGGAGTTTCTGTGACTGTCAATGAAAGTAGTCATTACTACTTGGTAATGAGCTGTGCAATTCCCTTTTGAACGTCAAGAGTGCCAGTCAGTCAGGGAATAATATTTTTGGAATATCAAAACTGGAAGATGACTATCTGTTAATCACCTCAAAAGAAAATACTCTCAGTTATAGTTACATTAAGATCTATGGCTTTATCTCCAGGATTTATTAAGCCTCACTTTTGGATTTAGAAAGGCTAGAGCACTTCTTGAAGTTCTTGAGTACCACAGCCCTCCAGTTGCTGTGCTGTTGCAGCCAGGGAACTGAGCATCAGCAATGAAGGCTTCCATGCCACCAGGCTCAGCACAGCATGGTCAGCATCACTGGAACGCAGAGCAGGTTTCACAGTAAACCAGTAAGCTGTGGGGCTCAGTTGCGTGGTGCTGTTCTGTCCAAGCTCCTGATGAGATAACCTTGAAAAAAGGCAGGTATTTCACCGTAAAGTGGAGCAGAACTTATTCTCTTCCCAAGTGCATGTAGAAATGCACCAGCTTGTCAGTAACTGAAACAACGACATTTGTAAACAATGGGTGGGGTTGTAAAATCCTGGAAGCCTGATTTCTATTCCATTTTCTTGGAAGTGAGCTGTATCTGTATTAGCTTCTGTTTCCCAGAGGGGCCACTCAGCTGTTATAAAAGAAATATTTATCTGTGTATCTTCATCTGCCTACAGTGCATTTAAGCCAACTGAAAAAAAATAAACAGTCATGTTTTTTCTTCTCTTGAAAGTTTAGATTACCAAAATCATATTACATTTTTAAGAGTGAGAGAGGGGTTCAGCAGGTGCTAAACATCAGTGGACTGTAATATTTTTTTCTCATTGTGATTTGAAATTGATATGCAGGTTCTTCTACCACATTAGAATTTTCTATTACTTTGTTTAATTTTATAGACCGTTTCAAATTTGAATATATTTGTATTGCATCAGGCAAACTTCAAATACACTTCCAATAATATTCCTCAAAAGGTATTCTGAATAGGAACTGCATAACTTGAAATCTGTAGTTGTTAGCATCCAGGGCTCTTGTTTTACAGGAATGCTGAAGAAAGATACTGTGAGGATGTGAACTGTGTCATAAAGGTCTTTGCATTTGTTCTTGTACTGTTGTAATTCTGGCACTGCAGGGTAATATTTATCTGTCTCGAGTGAGTTGTCCAGGCTCTGCAAATTTCTGGAGAGAGATACTCAGACAGAGACAGACATTTCCAAAGGGACAATTCATCTGATCCTAAAACAGTCATTGGTCAAGACACTCTGAGCTTTCTGCAATGCCTTGCTAACATTTTCCAGCAAATATGTGGGTTGAGGGGGATGCTGGCAGCCACAAACTTGTAGCTTTTCAAGGTCACCTATTGATGTATCTTTCTGTGAGCCCAGTACAAAAATAACAGTCCGTGAGATGCTGCTTTTACACTGCCCATAGAGGTATTCAGACTTTTGTGACTGTTTAATCTTGCTACTGAAGTTTCAGTGTTTGCACAGAGAACCTGAACAACTAAGAGGAAAGGAGCCCTTTACGTGTACTTTTGGATTCTAGACCCTTCTTCTTCCAACAGAATTCCAGTCTGAGCTGGAATAAAAATACACAAGCACAGATTTTCTCTGTATCTTTTCTTGTTTCTTGTTTACAGCCAGTGTGATGTAACTATGGTTAATTTGCTGCTGCTGCCAACTTATAAAAGTTGTTTCATACTAATTAGAACAAAAGATTTAAAGCACTGGGAGGCTTGGGCTGGCATTTGTGTTTTTCTGAAGGCTGCAACAAGGGCTGATGTGGGGAATGCGGTAACATAATGTTAGTCTTCACAGCTTGTCACAGAGCTTGGTTCTTTAATTCAGAATCACACTGTGGAGTGGAGCACAAAGGGAACATGCAACCCATACTGACCAGTTGTTTTTGTACATCCTAGTGACAACTGAATGGGGGCTTGCCTCATTAAAAGGCACGAGCTCCTACAGAACTAGGTAAACAACCATCTCCTCAAAGGACGGGCTTGACAGTCCCATATCCTTTCTAGTACACAAAAGGAATCAGTAACTGCAGTGAGTCACAAAGAACTTATTTTGGCTTGTTGTACAAGAACCTTTCCAACTTAAATTGTCTGTCCTGTCTGAGATGTAGGGGAAAAGAAAATTTGTCTTTAAGTACTCAGTAAGTTAATGTAGATGTAAATTTGGAAGTGAGATTAGATGAAACATTTGTTTGAAAAGGGAAATAAACCTACAGTAATCAAGCAGAAACGTGAAAGCTTGAGATAAAAATTTTGAAGTAAAGAATACTGTTTTTCCATCCTAGACAAGTTTTTTTTTTTTTAGCTAAATAGGTGCTGCAGCCATCTACTGCTTCCTTAATTCGTTGAGGGAGATGATTATAATTTTGAACAGCTTTATAAGACTTCCATCTTCATGTACTTTTTAGTGTTACCTGACATTTTTGATAGCTCAGCTTCGATCATAATGCAGTGATAATACTGCCCTCACATTATCGGGTTCATCTTCAGCCTGTTACAATGGTATTTTATAACTGGGGAGTTAAATCCTAAGCCTTACTCATGAAAAGTCAATTTCAGGCACTAGAATTGGAGGAAAAGGTGGAAATCTGCTTCACCTTGTGGGTCAGAAATGATGTGTCACCCACCAATGCAGCCATGAAGTATTTATTTAGTGGCACAGAGCATTATTAGAAAGCAAATAATTGACTTTTACAGAGAGAAGTTCAGATACAAGTGGCCTAGGCCTATTAAAGCCTATCCCCACCTGGCATCAAAATCTTGAAAACCTTTGGCAAAGCCCTACCTTGCTTTGAACCGGTGCATACACATATGATTTCGTGACCTTGAAACTGCATTTCTAGTTACATATTTGTTGTTGAAGAAGCTGAACGGCTCAGCCCTGTTTTCATTCTTGACTCCTAGTCAAGTCCAGAAAATAGATTTTTTTCTATTTGTGTTCTTTGAGGACTCAGCCAAGCTCGCATTTTTGGAGAATAACAATAATATCTCAGGGTGCCCAAGCGGCTGTGAAGGCTGATAATATCCTGGCTTGTATAATGAGCAGTGTAGCCAGCAGCATTAGGGAAGTGACTGTCCCCTTGTACACTGTGCTGGTGAGACCACACCTCAAATATTGTTGTCATGGTTTTATGGTTTTTGTTATCAGTATTCCACATTATAACATCATGTAGTGCACTGGGAGTTAGAGTTAATGCTTCAGTTTTGTGGATCACGGATAATGCCAGGTACCTGTTTCTCAGAAGAGAAGAAGTAGAAACTACATACCCCAGAGGACTTTGCATTATTTGTGTTTCTGTTTTCCGTTCAGAGGGAAAGATAAATCCATTTTCAGATCACTTTGACCCTCCCTCTTTTCTCTTCTGCTTAGCCTGGCTAGATCGTCTCGCCTTAGCATTAGAGTAAGGCCTTTGGTTTTCGGGCACGCTCTCTCATTTTATTTGATTAATTAGCTTCAATTCTAATTATATTGTATTACAGTGTGTTATCTTGCATTCCAATATCTTATTTAGTAAATTAGTTTGTTTATCCTCAAATCGTAGCTGCTGTTTTGTTTTCAGGCCCATCTCTCTACCCTTTTCCCCTTTTTCCCCTTTTCCCTTTCCCAGAGTGTGAGTCCGTGGGTTCCCCTGCCCTGCTAGTCATGGATCCGGGCCGAACCAGCCCATAAGCTGTTGACAATTGTGTTCAGTTTAGGGCTCTTCAGTACAAGAAGAATCTTGAGTTGCTGGGATGCATTCAGAGAAGAGCAACAAAGCTGGTGTAGGGACTAAAAAACCAAGACATAGGAGAAGTAGCTAATGGAACTTGGGTTGTTGAGTCTGGAGAGGAGAATGCTGACAGGAGAATTCACTTGTCTCTACAACTACCTGAAAAGAGGTTGCAGCAAGGATGATGTAGGTCTCTACTCAGGTGATAAGTGATAGGATGTGAGGAAACAGCCTCAAGGTGCACCAAGGGAGATTTAGATTGGACATGAGGAAGAATTTTTTCACAGAAAGGGTGGTTAGACATTGGAAGGGCTGGAACTAAGTAGTGGGAGTCACCATCCTTAGCAGCATTTAAGAGATGTCGTTTAGGGACATAGTCTGGTGCTGGACTTGATAGTGCTGGGTTGATGGTTGGACTTGATTGTAAGCAACTTTTCCAACCTAAATAATTCTATGATTCTCGGAGGGATCTGACAGAGAATGTAGTGGCAGCTGCTGCTTTGCCTCTCTTCTCACTGTTCATTGTACTCAGCATGAAAGATCCAAAACTAACTGCTGAAACTCTTTTTGTTGAGGTATTTATGTCCTTGGTTGGATTTAGTACTAAGTGATTTGCTCAGTATCAAATAATATTTTATTTAGGATTGAAGAGATCTTGACTTTGTTGCTTCTGACTAACTGTTCAGATTCAGCTAATGGTTATTTCTTCTAAGGAAAAGAAGTACTACAGAAGATCTGAAACTATTTTTTTAATGGATTAAATACAATAATATATCGTACAATCTTTATGGCGCATGGTCATTGCAAGTGAAACAGGTTAAAGATAAAAATTATTCAAAGAGTGCATAATTCTTTATCGCCGAGACTAATTAATTTCTTTCAGGTGTTCATATCCTTAGTAATTCTATGTGACTTCAAGACACTCAAAGAAATACTGTTTGAATGGCACAGTATTTCATGAAGAGAGAGAAAGCTCTGATCTACATCCCTAACAGCACTCAAGACTAGCTAACATGACCATAAGAGCGATTTCTTTAACAACAGAAGTATTGCTTGCTGCAAATCTTTGCTGCAGATGATGTATCAGAAATTTTCATGAGTTTTGTCGTCCACCACTGAGACCTCAATCAGTTCATCCAGTGTTTCCATGTCTGTATGTGGTGGTGTTAATATGTGACCATCCGCCATCTGGTGATGAGATTGTAATGACTTTGAACAATAGGGTAGTCATGAAAAACCTCAAAAGACATGACAAATTATGAATGGCAGTATTCTTCAATGTTTCACTTAGTGAGGAGAGAGTGATTTAACACAGCCTTGTGTGGGAGTTCTGAAGTATGGACAGAACCTCATAATTGCAAGTAGAGAGAGTCAGTGCTTAAATGAGGGCTGCGCCATAATGCTGCAAGCCCACACTGTAATGTTCTGACTGTATTTTGCTGTTTCTTTGAAGAATACTTAAGTGCTGATTTCTTTCAGAAAGCTTAACTTGGTCATCTCTTTGCTTTGAGCCTGGAAAACTTTTTCTCCTTCAGCTAAATCTATTCTCCTGGTTTTAACCCCTTAATTATAGAAAATGAAGTACTAATAAAGATCTTATTTCATGTATTTTTTATCAAAAGGTAAAATGACAAGCTAATCAGAGAATTGTTTCCCTGAGTCTGGTGGCCAGTTATCCACAGATCCACAGAGTAGTTACCATGTGAGAACGTAACCTACAAACAATAACAAAGAAGCACAGACATGCTTATTTGTGCTTCTTAGTTGTATTCTG
Source organism: Pavo muticus (assembly GCA_016647715.1). NCBI lineage: Eukaryota > Metazoa > Chordata > Aves > Galliformes > Phasianidae > Pavo > Pavo muticus. The sequence continues at coordinate 2,536,006 of JACDJE010000088.1, read as the reverse complement.
GCTGTATCAAAGTAAAGGTAAACAGCAATGAAATTTGCAGGTTCAAGCTTATTTGACAGACTGAAAAGAGCTCTGATATAACGGTGACATGCTGCAGTGCATTCCTTTTTTATGTGGAATAGTTTCCTCATCAGGATGGCACTTCCATAAGTGTATTTCTAAGTGTATTTTGGTGGTGTTCTTTTCAGGTAGTATACAGCAGTGTCTTGCAAACATTCTGCACACTTGCATTTTCAGTTTGTTATTTTGATTTGTATAGCATCTGTTATTTATTCTGTTTTGCAATCCATTAAGTCTTTACAATACTGCCAAGCTAGCAGAATCTTGCATTTGCTTTTCCTTAGCAAAGTTTTCACAAGCAGAAAAAGTACTTCAAGTCTGGGCACCATAAAAGCAGCAGAGCCAGGAAACTGGATTTGAGCACAGAGATCTGGCTGGAGAATGTTTCTGACATCCATGTCTTTGCCAAATATAGTCTGTGGTTAAGCTAGTGTTTTGGTCCACACCTATGTCAGGGCAAGGGCCTGTACTTAACTCAAGGATGGGGGCTGGCTGTCTACTGTTTGATCCCTCCTATTGACATTCCAGGCCACAGCTGGCTTCTTAGTCATGTCTGACAGGCACGGCCTACAGCAGCACAGCAGCTATGATTAGTCTGCTCATTTTGTGGCTCAAATGGCAGAGTTTGCACGGTTTAACCATTATGGTGTATTATTCAGGAATGTTGCTTAGAAGTCAAAAGTATATATTATAAACACAAACAATTCAGATCAAAAACCATAATGATCTATATCAGACCATGGTGGATTAGATGGCATTGCCAAATAGCTGCATCTAAAACCTAAACAGAACTTTGCACATTCAGTAAATCAAAATGTCTGTTGTGTTAACTTTTAAGCATTTCTTCTAGTCTTCCCACTTGTATACACATTATTTAATTGTAAATAGTTTCAAACTGAAAATGGGAAAATTCTATATGAAGATATGAGAACAGTGTGCACACAGTGGGGGAAAAAAAAAAAGAAAGTCTTTTTCATGTTAGCATTTACTCAGAGCTGCCTATTCTAATGAAAAGTTTCTGGTTTTGCTGGTTGGCATTGTCTGATATTTTTTCTGTGATGTTTCTGACCACCTTGATTGAAGCATGAGGTACAGCAGCAGTGTCCAAAACCTGCAGAGTAGGCTGACAGCCTGCATGCAAGGCTGAAACACAACATAAGGGACAGCTGAAATAGCCTACCCTACTCTCCTAAGTTTGCTTTAAACCAACATATTAGCTGAGTGTAGTGAGCCTGTATTTTAGAGCCTGCTACGTAAAGAACAGAATCATCGAGCTACTCAATCAGTCAAAATTTTGCCATTCTTAGACTTGGGGGCTGTGTGCAGGCTCCTGTGGTCTGAAGAAGAGTCTGAGAGGGGTGCACTGTACTTAGTGAGATACCTCTGGAAATTGTTCACTGATTCAGAAAGACTGGACATATCTTTGTCCTTAACAGTCAGGGGAACGGAGAGGGGAACAAAAGCACCCAAATACCATAAATGGAAGTTGGATAATTTGAATAGCTGATTTACTTCAGGGAAGCCAGCGCTGCTCTGTGTTGCTGGCAGGGCTGCTGCATAGACGGATGTCAAGACTGTAATCAGAGGCTGTGGTGGTGCCTGAGGACCTTTGAGCCCAGCACCTCTGCCTCGGCACTGCCACTGCCAACTTGCACAGGCACAGGTGGCAGCAAGACAGCTGGTGTGGCCTATGGGCTGCATTATTTTTGTTATTAAACATTTATTTATTTTTTAATGAATTTTCTTCTAGTCCTTTCCATTCTCTAAGCTGATTTGATTAGCATTTGATATAGACTCTTTTGCTTTTGTGCATTTACACGTGGGCTAGCTCGATAAGACCACTTTGAAGCTCTGTAGTTTCTGAAGTTCTGCAACTACTGTTTCTTAATTTGGGGTCTACTATGATTTTAATTTCCACAGGGTCTTTTCGTTCACTTTTGAGAAATTTTATATCTGAGCCTGGCTTCTGTTCTTCGTAATTAATTAATTAATTAAATTCTCTAGAAGTCTACTGCCTGGTTACTTGGTCAATTAACTTTGTAATAATTTTGAGATTCTGTTGCTTAATATATGAGTCTCTTGATCTTTGTGTATGTAAAAATAACCATTTATTTAAACCTCATAGACAGGTACTCTCATGCTAACATAGGAGATGAGTTGTATGCATGTGGATGCAGAAAGTCCTGTTTGGGTTTGCTGAGTACATGGATCCTTATCTTCATTACTGAATCGTATATGCTCTTTTCAACTGTTTGCCATAAATGGTGTAGCACCTCAGCAGTCAACCACAAGTTCAATGTTATTTTGCTTCTCATGGCTTGATTCACAAAATACAGTATGTGATAGGTGCCAGGATCGATTGTGTAATACCAAAATTTTAGTTGTACTCATAAAGTAGTAGACAACAGGTTACTTTACACAAGGATTGCAGTCTACAAATTGGGGATTAAGACCTTGCAGTCAATTCTCAAACAGTGTCAGAACTGGACAGAGGTGCAGACAGTCTTCGTGTAAGGCAGAGATTGCTTGTGGCACCTGTACTTGACGAGCAAGAGCCAAAATTGAGAAAGATGAAAAACTATTTTGTTTTAACACTTACAGTCCATGTGCTTTTGAAGCTTTCACTTAAATTAAAACACAAACAGAAGAAAAAAATCCATACATGTGTAAAGTCAGGTTTAAAACTGTACCTCATCATATTCACTTATGCTTGAGACATAGCTAGGAACATCCATTCCAGTTTTGCATACTAGTGTAAGGCACTTTCAGAGGAAATAAATATGGACATATTTAATATACAAATCTTAATTGGCCAATCAAGTTACCTTTTGCTGTCTTCTAGTAAGTGACTTCAGTACATAGTGTTGATATTTCCAGTGGATCTTAAGCATTTGAGTTTTTCATTTAGAAGCTGCTTTCTTAGACTGTAAAGATGTTCCCAGGAAGTTTCTCAGGTCCAAAAATAGGTTAGTAATCTGGCACTGGATAAGTATACTTTGACACCAAGTGGAAATAGGTTTAGAGAACTTGACTCAGATACTTGGTCACACTTTATTTACTCAGGTGTTAGATGTTAAGGTAGGAAAAAATCCTATTGGCATGAATAATGTGTATAGACTAGACAGACAAGGGGGCAGTAGAGGTTATCACTACAAACATGTAAATACAACTGAGCTGAGACTTCAGGAAAATACAGTGACTAGTAGCTGTGTGTATGGTGCCGAGTTAAGCTGCATGATTCAAATGATTCCTCCCTCCACACATTCCTTAATCTGTGAGTCAGCGTGTGTAAATATGGACTCCAGTCAGACAAGTGAAGAAATTGTTTTTTCTTAGATGAGCAAAGACATACACATGACATCATCCTTGTTCAAATATGTCTGCTCTATTATTAAAGGCACAACTTCGTTGTAAAGAGCAATTGTTTTTTTTTTCCAAGCTCATTACCACTTTTGAGAAAGCATGTATGAGTTCATAGATGCTGTGACTGTTCTTTATGAAAGCTTTTGATGCTTGCATGTGATGCATACTATAAGCATCGGAGAAATGTAATCATAGAACTAATGAAGGCTGACTGGCAAACAGGCTGAGTAATCCTGCCAGTTACCATGTCAGCAAACCCAAGTGATTCATGTCAGACAGAGGGATCTATCTTGAGTAGAATTTCACAGACAGATCATGTCTATTCAAGCAGATAGCGTAGCTGTCTGACACATATTATTCAGTTTGCAGATGAAACTGGGTGAATCTGCATATCTTGAAGGATTAGGGTCAGAATACAAAGTTATCTTGAAAATCTTTTAAATTGTAAGACAGAATATGGGGGGTTGTATTTAGGCCTCTTCTAAGGGGCTGCTAACATTTGGCCGTGTAATGTTTTCAGGAAAAAATTAAAAGAGTACAATAATGATCTTCAAGCTGAATATTGTTAAATAGTGTTGTACTGATGCAGATGAGACTTACAGGGACATACAGGTAGAATACTGTCTGTAAGACAGAAGTTGCCATACTTATCTTGTTCTTGGACTAGAGATAATATTTCCAGTTTGGCACTGCTATTCAAGTAAATATGGACTAATTGAAAAAGCTGGAGTCCAGAAAGACCAGCATTAATGATCAGAAGTTTAGAAAATTTGACCTAGACAATGTTAAAAGCTGTGCTAGTTTTAGCTAAGGAACACACTGAAGAAGAGAAGAGAGCAAAGCAGAAACAAATTCTTTGAATACATCAGATGTTGTTGAAAAGGGTCAATATGTTGTTCTTCTCTCTCTCATGAATACTGAACCTTCTTTTCAGGAAGGAAGATTATTAGGAAAACCTAGTGTCAGTAAGAACTGTATCGCAATGAATTCCTGTATTAGATTGCCAGCATAAGCTGTAGCAACAGAGGCCTTTGAGAAAATATTCCTTGCAGGTCAGAGCATGATAATTCTTCATAGTGAGAAAGGAGACTGAAAGAACAGACCTGGAAAGAACTTAAAAATGTTACAAGATCCTATCTTGGAATTATTCGTTCAAGCAAATATTTGGCATTACTCAAGAAGCAAAATTTTAGCTGACAGAGTAAAAACTTCATCTACAGAAGCTGAACCTTACATTCGGGAAGCCAACCTTAGAAGAGCCAACATTGTGAGTATGAGGATAAAGATGCCTTGAAGTACTTTACCAATGAACATTGGTAGATTGCAAGAAATACATAGACTTTAAAACATCATTGGAGTGCTCCATAAAGGAAGTGACTAGTTCAGTTCACAATTGTCCAGGCTTGATACACCAGATAAAGGTCTATAGACTACACACAACCAAAATCATAGAATCATAGAATTGCTAAGGTTGAAAAAGATGTTCAAGAACATCAAGTCCAACCACAACCTAACCATACTGCCCTAACTCTAACAACCCACCACGAAATCATGTCCCTGAGCACCACAGCCAGACAGTTTTTAAACACATCCAGGGATGGTGACTCAACCATCTCGCTGGGGAGCCTATTCCTGTGCTTAACCACACTTTCTGTAAAGAAGTTTTTCCTGACATCCAACCTAAACCTCGCCTGGTGCAACTTGAGGCCATTTCCCCTCTTCCTGTCACCTGTCACCAGTGAGAAAAGACCAACACCGCTCTCGCTGCAATCACCTTTCAGGTACTTGAAGAGAGCAGTAAGGTCTCCCCTCAGCCTCCTCTTCCCCAGACTAAACAGCCCCAGTTCTTTTAATCGCTCCTTATAGGGCATATTCTCCAAGCCCTTCACAAGCCTTGTCACCCTTTTCTGGACCCGCTCCTGCACCTCAATGTCCTTTCTGTATTGAGGTGCCCAAAACTGAACACAGTACTCGAGGTGAGGCCTCACCAGTGCCGAGTACAGGGGCAGGATTACTTCCCTAGTCCTGCTCACCACACCATTCCTGATCCAAGCCAGGATGCCATTGACCTTCTTGGCTGCCTGGGCACACTGCTGGCTCATATTCAGCCGACTGTCCATCAGTACACCAAGGCTGTCCATCAGTACACCAAGAAAATGATTTTAAGATGTTTACAGACAAAACATAGGAGAAAGGATAGATCTGATACATATACAAAGAAAATTTTCACAAACCTGAGAGTAGACTGAACTTCTGATCATCAATGTTTCTCAACTTATTATTTCTGTTTTTCCTCTTCAGTAGAAGAAAAGCTTCTCTATTGCAATTTCTGTCCGGACAGAGAAAAACCAGGAATGACAGCTTCTGTCCTGAAGTGCACCAAAGTTGCTATACTCATGTGAAAGTTAGTGACTTATATAAAAGAGGAGACCAAATTCTTGCTTCTGTGAAGGGAAGGCATTTCTAGGACACTCATTCAGTGGAGGCACCCTATCCACCCAGTACACCTCATTCTAACCTTGTCATAGCACGGGTTGCCATTTGCTCCACCACTGGAAACGAACAGGTCTCGTAAAGGAGCTGGAGTCAAAGAAAGTGCTGGGTATGTAGGAGAGAAAGGCACAATGAACAAATGAAGCAATGCCTCAACTTCTAAGAGGAAGTAAAAAAGTAATAATCTGTGTGGAACATACTGGTGAATGAAGGTCATTGTGTACAAAAGCATTCTACTGATGCATCAATATCAGTGACAATAATATTCTGTGCTATTCTGTGCTATTCTACTGCCCATTCTATGCTGCTATAATTGAGTACGACATTTGTCTGTAAGACCTATTGCTGTTCTACCATCTCCTGCCTAAAGTACGACAAGGGCCTTGAGAATGGCTCCTTTTTCACATGGAATAATTTTGTCAGGTCAGTAAATTAAAGACAAGCAATAGAGTTTAAAATGGAATGGACTATTCAGGACTGAAAGCTTCCCAGAAGAGACGGAAAGGGAAAGAGGAGCAGGGAAGTTACCCTCTTTGTTAAGAGACAGATTGTGAAGAGTTGCCTCTCAGAAACAGGCATGATCAGATCAAGAGCTTGTAGGTAAAAATTTGGGAACAGACCAAAAAAGGACATCTTCTGACTGGGGTCTACTACATGCCCCCTGATGAAGGGGAGCCTGTGGATGAGGCCTTCTTGCTTCAACTACAAGAAGCAACATACTTGCAGGCTCTCATCCTGACAGGAGATTTCAACTAGCCAGATATCCGTGGAAAAGCAACACAAGGGAATGCAAGCAATCCAGGAGACTCCTTGAGTACACTGAGGATAACTTCCTGCTCCAGGTATTAGACAAACCAACCAGAGGATAAAGGTTACTGCATCTGATGTTCACCTGTACAGAGGAGAACAGAGGCAGTAACCATGTCCTGGTTGAGTTTGTGATCTTGAGGAATATGGGCCTGGCAAAGAGCAGAACTCAGAACTTCAGGAGAACGAACTTTAGGCTGTTCTGAGGACACAAGAGCTCTCCCTCTCCCAGCATGGGGAACCAAGGAGAGGAGGCAGGAAAAAGTGTGGATGAACGAGGAAGGACCTGCTGGTCAGGCTGGGGGAAAAGATAGGCATTTACAGGCAGAGGAAGTGGGGACACGTGGCCCAGGAAGAGTACATGGATGCTGTTCAGGCATGCAGTAATGGGATCAGGAAAGCCATGGCACAGATGGAACTGTGCATGGCAAAGGATGTGAAAAATAATAAGAAGAGATTCTCCAGGTACTTTCCTTAGACGAAACAGATCAAAGGGTGTATACTCTCTCTGATAAATGAGGAGGGAGACTTCAGCAGACATGGAAAAGGCTGAGGTGCTCAACAAATTCTTTGTTTCAATCTTTACTGGCAGTCACATCCCTGAACCTGTGGCTGGGGGTTGGGGGAACAGAGTCTCTCCCATTGTAAGAGAAGAGCAAGTCTGAAACTGCCTCACAAGACTGAATGCATATAAGTCTAGGGTGATGGATGACATGCATCACAGGGTCTTGAAGGAACTGGCTGATGTAGTTGCCAAGGCACTCTCCATCGTATTTGAAAAGTCATGGCTATCAGGAGAAGTCCTAGTGAATGGAAGAAGGGAAACATCACATTTTTAGGAAAGAGAAAAGGGGAGACCCAGGGAACTGCAGGCCAGCGAACCTCTTGTCTGTGCCTGTCAAGATCATGGATTGGATCCTCCTGGAAGGTGTGCTAAGGCACATGTGAGATGAAGTAATCTGAGACAGCCAGCACAGCTTCACCAAGGACAGATCATGCCTGACCAGTCATGCCACTTTCAGCAATGGAGTGATAGCATCGGTAGACAAAGAAAGGGCAACTGGTGTCACCTACTTGGACTGGTGCAAGGCCTTTAACATTGTCCCACAGCACATCCTTCTAAATTGAAGAGATAAGAATTTGAATGGTGGACTATTCAATGGATAAAGAATTGGTTGGATAGTCATAGACAGAGGATTGTGGTCAATGGCTTTATGTCCAGGTCATGAGACCAGTCATGAAGGTGTTCCCCAGGGGTTCATCTTGGGACCGGATGCCCTTCATGAGGTTCAACAAGCCCAAGTGCAAGGTGTTGCACTTAGGTCATGGCAATCCCAGATATATGTACAAGTGGGAGAAAAACTCATTGAAAGTAGCCTTGTGGAAAAGGACCTGAGGGTCCTGGTGGATGAAAAGCTTGACGTGAGCCAACAGTTTGTGGCTGCGGTGCAGAAGGTCAGCAATATCCTGTGCTGCATCAAAAGAGGGGTGGCCAGCAGAGAGAGGGAGATGATTGTCTCCCTTTGCTCTCCACTTGTGAGGCCTCATCTGGAGTATTGCGCCTAGGCCTGGGGCCCCCAGAACAGTAAAAATGCTGAGCTGCTGGAGTGGGTCCACAAGGGTGGAGAGGGCCACAAGGATGATTAAAGAAGCACCTCTCTTATGAAGAAAGGTTGAAAGAGTTTGACTTGTTTAGCTTGGAGAAGAGAAGGCTCTGCAGAGACCTCATTGTAGCTTTCCAGTACTTGAAGGGTGCTTTATAAACAGGAGGGAGACCGACTTTTTATGCTGTCCTACAAAGAGGAATGGCTTTAAACTAGAAGAGGAGAAATTTAGGTTAGGTGTCATGGAGAAATATTTACTCTGAGAGTGGTAAGGCCCTGGCACAGACTGCCCAGAGAAGCTGTGAATGCCCCATCCCTAGTGGCGTCCAAAGCCAGCCTGAGTGGGGCCCTGGGCAGCCTGATCTGGTCTGTGGCAATCCTGCCCATGACAGGGAGTTAGAAGTAGATGTTCTCTGAGATCCCTTCCAACCCAAGCCATTCTGTGATTCTATGTTTCTAAAATTGTATAAATTCTAATTCTAGGTAACTAAGTGGTAGCTGATATTTAACACAAAGGTGGACTATACAAATTTGTTATATTGCTTTCTTTATCCTACATATTTTTCTCTTAATTAGAATACTTATTTTCGGCACAATCTGACTTATTTATAAATCTTAAAATTTCAAAGCAACTTAACATTTTAAACCAAGAGGTTTAAAGATACTGGCCTTCCAGTATCCTTTTAGAATTTTTCTCTTACTTTTTCTCTTGACTTTTTTTTTATGATGAGCAAAATGCTGGTTTGTATATTTGTAGAATGAACAAAAATAAGCTGAATTATGCCATTGCTTTTTTTTTTTTTTTAATTTTATAGACAATAAAAGCACAGAACAAAGGAACAAAGGGCATCCTCAGCGTAGGTGTGAGAATTAAAAGCCATTCATTTTGGCTAATGACACTAAGGCACACTAGTACTTGGATTTAGGCTTTCCTAGCTTTGCTTTAGGTGGCAACTGAAGAGATTCTTGGTTTATTAAAGGTATTATAAATCTAAACCTCTTGCAAACAGTACTTTAAACTTATGCATATAGTATCTACGAGAGTCTTTCCAGAAATTCAGTGATTGCTGATTATTATTTTCCGAACCAGTTTTATATCATCAGTAGAAGGTCCACAGGGACATAAGAGAAGAATGCAATTGACCCATTGGTGTTGAAGAACATGTGAAATTGCAAGAGTTTAAGCATTTCACTGCAAGAACAAATAGCAAATCAAAGAACTCCTGGAAGTGGACTGTAAAACATATGCTAGTCCTTTCTTCTTCTTCTTCTTTTTTTTTTTTTTTTTTTTTTTAAATCCATCCAGATACTGTAGTAGACACTTATACTTTGTTACTTACAGAGCTGTATTAAAGCGCAGGGTAATCTTACCACATGCTGTTAGAGTCAGAATAAATCATGGGAAAGAGTGCATTTTGGAATGTTATGTTCTTTTCTTTCTCTGCATTAGCAACTAAATACAATAGCTCTGCAACAAAACAGAGAAATTAAAGTGTGCTATTCTGTAAAGTAGTATGAGCTCACAGAGGACAATTCAGAATAACTTTTATTTACTTTTTTTTTTTTTTAGTAAGCCAGTTTTATCGCAGTTAAAATAAAGATTCACATTTTTTTTTAATGAGCCCACTATCACTGATTTAGAACAGCAGGACACTGGAACAAACTTCCTGAAGTGTTTAAAAAGCTGAACCTTGGTGGATACCAAATGGAAAGCTGTTCTCACACATGGTATTTTGAGAATGATTAAATACAGAGTCTGTTCTTGTAAGTGTTCCAGGGCTGATTCTGTTAAATCACAGTGTCCAAATGTAGGATGTTTGTACAAAACCTGGACCTGTATTGCTGATTTATTTTCCATCCATGAAAGGCATTCCTCCATTCAGCAGGACTGTATGCACCCTAAGTTGGGTTTATATTGATCCTCTCTTTTTCTACTAGTGTTCCATAAATATGCCAAAGGTAAAAATACTGACTTTCATTTTCTCTTGGTTTTACTCTGACGATTGTTAAACGAAGTAGCGTCCATGATGGATGAGCACCTTATACTATCATACTAATGACATAGGAAATATACTGCAAGTTTCTCCCTTTTTTTTTTTTTTTTTGTTTAGAATGCTGCAGAAGCTGGATATATTTAGCCTTTCAAGGAGTCTATCTATCCCAACTAAAGAGAAGCAAAGCTCATCTTTTTCCTTGAAGAACTCAGTACTGACATATAACAGTAACACTTGCCTTTTTATCAGGCTTATCCAAAACATCCTGAAAAACAATTTTGGAAAGTTTACAGAGGAAACATTACTGTGAATTATGAAAGCATGTGTGATTTTTCCTTTGTTAGTACTTGTATACTTTGGACAGCACACTATTAATAAATGTACTGCTTTCATGTGCAAAATTATAGAAGAAGAAAACTGCAACTTAGCGAGCTGGCTTTAAAATGAGGAGTATCACAATAAAGAACAGTGAATGTTTCATGTAAGGAATGTTTTAAGAGCACTAATTTGGTCTGTTCTGGAGCATGGGAAATCTCTTTAAATGGTAACTGCAGCTGTGAAATAAAATCTGAATGACAAAATGCTGATGAACAAAGCATGTAACAAAATTCATCCTGTAATTCCTCATGTGTTTGTTCAGAGAAACTGTTCAAAGTTGAATTTCCGTTCCAAGAAAAAAATGCAAGGCACGTTATTTAGTTGTGTTGCAAATAAAGAATTTTAATAATTAAGATCTCATTTGTTCAGCTCCAAATTACCTGTACCTAGCTCTTAGTCAGAAATGTTAGCATTTGACCTCATGAAAGGTTTATGCATACTTTTTGACCAAAAGAGGATTCTTGTTCATAAATTTTAAAGTCATGATTATTCCCTAGTCATACATATTCCAATGCTAGTGCTATATAGAATGTATAGGTATCATGCTTTTATAGTATAATAACATAAATAGAACTTTAGCACTGATTCTTTGGAAAACTATCAATTTATTAGAAACTTAAAGATAATTTTCCTTAGTTGTTAGTTTTTGGTTTTGGCTTTGTTTTTGTTTTGTTTTTCTTTGTTTTTCTTTTAGCTTCATGAATATGCACAGGAGTGTTGGTTCCTGGGCATAAAAAATTGGGAGTGGGATGTTTTTCTTGAGTGGGACAAAATGAGGGCCACTGAGGTTGAGCGGGTAGTTCGAGGCTCAAAACGGAGCTTGATGGGTAAAGAGGGTGGAGTTCAAAGGGATGGAGAGGGATGGGGGGATGCTGCTTCCCTAAAGTGTCTGTACACTAATGCGAACAGCATGGGAAATAAACAGGAAGAGTTGGAGATCTGCGTGCGGTCACAAGGCCAAGATCTCATCGCGATCACGGAGACGTGGTGGGACAGCTCACATGACTGGAATGTTGTCATGGAGGGCTATGTGTTTTTTGGGAAAGATTGGCTGGCGAGGCGGGGTGGTGGAGTTGCTCTTTATGTGAGAGAGCAGCCAGAATGTATTGAACTCCACCTGGGAGAGAGTGATGTAGCGGTGGAGAGCTTGTGAGTGAGAATCAAGGGGCAGGCTGGTATGGGTGACACTGTTGTGGGTGTGTACTACAGGCCCCCTGATCAGGAGGAGGAGGTTGATGAGGCCTTCCATAGGCAACTGGAAGTAGCGTCACGATCCCAGGCGCTGGTGCTTGTGGGGGACTTCAATTATCCAGATATTTGCTGGACAAACAACGTGGCCAGGCACGCGCGGTCCAGACGGTTCCTGCAATGTGTTGAAGATAACTTTCTGATGCAGGCGGCAGAGGAACCGATGAGGGGAGGGGTGTTGCTGGACCTTATTCTCACTAATAAGGAAGGGCTTGTTAAGGAAGTAAAGGTCGGGGGCAGCTTGGGTTGTAGTGACCACGAGATGGTGGGGTTCAAGATCTTGAGTGGAAGAAGCAAAGCAAAAAGTAGGATTGCTACCCTGGACTTTAGGAGAGCCAACTTTGATCTCTTCCAGCACCTACTTGGAGCTATCCCGTGGGCAAGGGTGTTAGAAGGTAAAGGGGTCTGTGAGAGCTGGTCGGCATTTAAACAGCTCTTCTTCCAAGCTCAGGATCAGTGTGTCTCTGTGAGCAAGAAATCAGGAAAGGGTGGCAGGAGACCTGTGTGGATGAGTAAGGAGCTCATGCGCAAACTCAAAGGGAAGAAAGAGGTCCATGAAAGGTGGAAAAAGGGTCTGACCACTTGGGAAGAATATAGGAATGTTGTCAAGGCCTGCAGGGATGCGACAAGGAAGGCTAAAGCCCGCCTGCAATTCAACCTGGCAAAGGAGATAAAGGATAATAACAAAGGCTTTTTTAAGTATGTTAATAGTAAAAGGAAGACTAGGGAGAATGTGGGTCCCCTGCTAAGTGAGGGGGGTATTCTGGTAACGGGGGATACTGAGAAAGTGGAGATACTGAATGCTTTCTTTGCTTCTGTCTTCAGTGAAAAAGCTCTCCCTCAGGAATCCCAGACCCTGGAGGTTAGTGAGAGGGTCTGGGGAATGGAAGACTTCCTTTTAGTCAGGGAAGAAGGCGGTCCGAGAGCGCCTAGGCAACACCAATGTTCATAAATCCATGGGACCCGATGGGGTGCATCCACTGGTGCTGAGGGAGCTGGCGGAGTTGATTGCTGAACCTCTCTCTATCATCTTTGAGAGGTCTTGGAGAATGGGGGAGGTGCCTGAAGACTGGAGGTTAGCCATTGTCACTTTTGTCTTCAAAAAGGGCAAGAAGGAAGATCCAGGTAATTACAGGCCAGTCAGCCTCACCTCTGTCCCTGGAAAGGTGATGGAACAGCTTGTGCTGGGTGCCATCTCCAGACAATTGGAAGAAAAGGAGGTTATCAGGAGTAGCCAGCATGGGTTCACCCTGCAGGGGGAGGTCATACTTGACCAACCTGGTAGCCTTCTATGATGTTGTCACTGGCTGGGTGGATGGGGGAAGAGCAGTGGATGTAGTCTACCTTGATTTCAGCAAGGCGTTTGATATTGTCTACCACGACATCCTTATAACAAAACTGAGGAAGTGTGGGATAAATGAGTGGACAGTGAGGTGGGTTGAGAACTGGCTGACTGGCAGAGCACAGAGGGTCATTGTTGGCGGTGCAGAGTCTTGTTGGAGACTTGTAACTAGTGGTGTTCCCCAGGGGTTGGTGCTGGGTCCGGTCTTGTTCAACATCACCCTCAGCAAGTTTGCTGATGATACGAAGTTGGGAGGATTGGCTGACACACCTGAAGGCTGTGCTGCCATTCAGCGAGACCTGGACAGGCTGGAGAGCTGGGCAGTAAGAAACCAGATGAGGTTTAACAAAAGCAAGTGTGGAGTCTTGCACCTAGGGAGGAATAATTGCATGCACCGGTACAGGCAGGGAGATGACCTGCTGGAGAGGAGCTCTGCAGAGAGGGACCTGGGTGTCCTGGTGGATGACAGGTTGGCCATGAGCCAGCAGTGTGCCCTTGTGGCCAAAAAGGCCAATGGCATTCTGCAGTGCATTAAAAAGAGAGTGGCCAGCAGGTCGAGGGAGGTGATCCTCCCCCTCTACTCTGCCCTGGTAAGGCCTCACCTGGAGTACTGTGTCCAGTTCTGGGCTCCCCAGTACAAAAAAGACAGGGATCTCTTGGAAAGAGTCCAGCGAAGGGCCACAAAGATGGCAAAGGGCCTGGAGCATCTCCCCTATGAAGAAAGGCTAAGTGAAGTGGGTCTGTTTAGCCTTGAGAAAAGAAGACTGAGAGGGGACCTGACCCAGGTCTATAAATATCTAAGGTGTGGGGGGCAAAGTGGCAAGGACAGACTCTTTTCAGCAGTGTGTGGAGACAGGACAAGGGGAAATGGCCAGAAACTGGAGCATAGGAAGTTCCTCACCAATGTGCGCAAGAACTTCTTTACAATGAGGGTGATGGAGCACTGGAACAGGCTGCCCAGGGGGGTTGTAGAGTCTCCTTCTCTGGAGATACTCAAGACCCGCCTGGACACCCACCTGTGCGACCTGGTGCAGGGAACCTGCTTTGGCAGGGGGGTTGGACTCAATGATCTCTGGAGGTCCCTTCCAACCCCTATGATTCTGTGATTCTGTGATTCTTCTCCTACCCCCTTTCTGTCTTAAGAAACCACTAAAAAGAGAAACTTTGCACTGGGAATTTTTCCTGTTTTCTGTGCCTGGTTCAAATCAAATGTTTTTTATATCTTCCATTCCTTACCTCCATTGTTGTTCCTTTACAATTTTCACCTGATTCCTTCATTTTTATTTCTCTTCAGCTTATTACCTCACTGAAGCTTTTTCATTAAATGAAAATTGTGAGATTGACATCTTTACAACAGTGGCATTTTTTGTTCAGTATATCATACTCTCCCTTTTATTGCTTATTTGCTTTTTGCTAGTACTTGCAGGGGCAGTTAGCTACCCTGTTTGTACAGCACCAAGTATGGTACTTACTCATTTTTTGCTGGGTCATAAGCAACTTATGCAGAAACACCATGAACTTGCTTCAGCTGAACATCACAGAACTTGTCTGTTGGCTGAGCTGGGAGGCTGGCAGGACTCCATAGAGTAATCACTTAGAACTCATTGAAATTCACTGTCACCACTGTGGTATTTAATTAGCTGATTTGCTGGAAGGCGGTTAGAGAGAAGTGAGAATAAAATTCTGAAGGAAAGTAAGCAAGAAACAGAAGAACAACAGAGCTAGACAGTCTGCGCTGATTCAGACAGAAGATAGGGTCAGTGGTACTTTCCATGAGGCCATTTTCAATAGATTCAATTAAACAACATGGATTAAGAAATATTTTTTCTTGAGCTGAGAAATACAAACACAAGTCTTTTACAGAGCCCTTCTATTTTTTTTATGTCAAATACAAATCATGTTATTATCACAGGTCAAAATGACATGTATATTACATGCTGTTAAAATAATTGATCCTAATTTTAAATGATGGCTGAGATGAGAATTAAACCACTGTTTGAATGAGATTTCTGTATATGTATCCCAATGTATATATGCATAATGTATGCTAGAGGTCAAAAATGTATTGTGTTGTAAGCTGCTGAGTTATGACTTTTGCAGCCTCTGCACGTCTGTGTATGACACCAAGCTGTGTGGTGCAGTTGAAACACTCGAAGGACAGGATACTATTCAGAGGGACCTAGACAGGCATGAGCTGTGGGCCCAGGTGAATCTCATGAAGTTCAACAAATTCAAATGCAAGATCTTGCACCTGGGTTGAGGCAACCCCATTACCAATACAAGCTGGGGGGTGAAAGGATTAAGTCCAGCCCTGCCAAAAAAGGCCTGGGGGTACTGGTGGATGGGATGCTGGACATGAGCCAGCAATGTGTCCTCACAGCCCAGAAAGCCAACTGTATCCTGGGTTGCACCAAAAGAAGCGTGGCCAGCTGGTTGAGGGAGGTGATCCTGCCCATCTACTCTGTGCTGGTGAGGCCTCACCTGAAGTACTGTATCCAGATGTCAAGTCCTCAGTACAGGAGAGACATGGACCTGTTGGAGTGCATCCAGAGAAGGGTGACAAAGATGATCCAAGGGATGGAACACCTATTCTATGAGAACAGGCTGAAAGATCTGGGGCTATTCAGCCTGGAGGAGAGGAGGCTCCAAGGTGACCTGATGGCAGCCTTTCAGTAAAGAGGGACCTACAAGAAAGATGGGGACAGACTCTTTAGCAGGTTCTGTTTTGATAGAACAAGGGGAAATGGTTTCAAACCTAAGGAGGGGAGATTTAGGTTGGATATAAGAATTTTTTTTTTTTATGATAGGGGTTGTGAAATATTGGATCAGATTGCCTGGAGAGGTGGTGGATGTCAAGATAAGGCTGGATGTGGTTCTGAGCAATGTGGTCAAGCTGTGGATGTCCCTTTTCATTGCAGGGAAGTTGGACTAGATGACCTTCAGAGGTCCCTTCCAACTCTAAGGATTCTAGGATTCTGTGTTCTTGAGGAGTAGGATAGCCTCACTTCATACCAACTCCATGCAATGAAAAATCATGGAGTTTTATTTTGCATGCTCTCAGATTTAGGAAGTTCCTAGGAGATGCCTGAAAAGAAAGGATGGTCTGGAGAAGCCTGAGATATCCCATGGATTTCCTAAACATTTCTTTTCCATTTGATTGGAATGTATGCCTCTCACTCGGCATATTTGTGTATTTAATAAATTTCTGAAATGTTTTGTTGTGCTAACTAATTTTGGTTTTATTTCTATCTGATTCAAATTATTTTACTGTTAATTGGTATTAAATATGTGAAGGAAGTAGACTAAGATGGTCGCAGCAAACTGCAGTTTGATTAAATATAGCTTGCTGAACATTTAAAATACAGAGGACTTTTTTTTCTGATGTTGTGAGTTATTTGTCTGCATATAATAAGTGAATATGTGTGCAAAAGAATCAACAAAACTAGTGTAAATTCAAAAACCAGCTTAGCTGAACATGAAACTTAAGACATTTTAAGGAACCCTTAGTAGCAGACGAGCTTGAGGTTTTTCTGCATTCTTGAATGTTCTAAAATATTTGAGGTTTTTCACCTTAACTCTGGGTTCTTAGTCTGTGTTTTGTGAATAACGCTACTTATCATTTTGAACCTTCAGTTACTCACATGTATCTTTTACATCTAACTGATGATAATTATCTGGGAATATCTTTCTCTGTTTGTGTGTTTAACTATTGTTCAGATACCGTGCTGAAGTGTTAGCTCTTTGTCTTGTCATTTCAGTAGTTTCAAAATAGCAACTATTAATGTGCATTTATCAAGAATTCCATGTCCTGCAGTTCTAATGCTCTTGCAAAGATGGGAGGGGGGGAAAAAAAAAAAAAAGTAAAAGCAGTTGTGTAATTTTAAGTAATGCTAGAGTAATTCAGGGTATGCTTAAGGTGTTTCTTATTCTTAACTCATTCCTTGTCATGATTTGGCTCATGCTGATCTGCCCTGCATGGCATTTTTCTACCCTTCAACTGACTTTATGGCCTGTGTTCTTGTACTAAGACCTTCACAGACTCTGGTTTTGGAAAACATTTTGCCCATACTTTGTGAGAAAGGAAAAATCTCTGAGCAGTAAAACAGCTAAATAACTGAATATAGCACTTACAGCAAAGAGCAGGAATATTAGTACTTCCATTCTGTTTGTGTTAGTGTTTTGAAAAGTGGAACTAGTAACAAGTGTGTCTTCAGCTGCCAGTGTATGTTTAGCAGCATCACCACATAGGCAAACAAGTAGGGGTTAATCATGGGCATCTTGATGTTGTGCCCCATTTTTCTCTCTTAAAGTTTGTGGTGATGTTGGGAAACTGTTTCAGCTCTCCATTCCCCTCATGCAAAAAAGGAGGCCTAAAACTTATGGAGAGTTGTGGATGGATTTGTTTCCCAGGGTGGCTTAGCTTTTATGGATGCTGTAAACAGTCATGTGAGAGACTCGCTATATAAAGTTGTCAGTAATGTAATGATTGTACACGCTCGTGTGGAAAATGCAAAGCGTCGTGATTATAAAGCTTTTTTTTTTTGCTTCTTTTTTTTTTTTTTTTTTTTTTTTTTTGGCCCACTTAAAATATTGTTAATATGAATGCAAGCACCCAGTGTAGCCTGGGAGGAGGTTTCCTGCCTTATGGTGGTCTCTGTTTGCAAAGGTAGGAAAATGCTAATGTTATCAGCCAGCTGTCAGCCAGCTGCCATTCCAGTTTATAGTCATGGTCTTCCTCTTTATCAGCTTATGAGGTTGTTGTCCTCTCTTATTCCTGGGCATCTACACTTTTCCCTTTGAAGGCTCACAGCATTTGTCCTAATTCTTTCTATCATGAGAAAGGAGATGATGTGCTTATAGCAAAGCAAAAAATAAGTAATAAGTCAAATATTCCTCCAACTTTTTTTTATTAAAGAGGTTAAAACAATATTTTAAGTAGATTTAAGTATCAGAAATAAACTTTTGGATTGTTCCTTTTAACATATCCAACCTTGGGATTAACAGTTGTTGTATTTTATCAGAATACGAAGCATATGTTCATACATCTAATAAGCTAAGAGAGTTTTTAAAAATCAAGACTGGTTTGAACCAGTGGGTGACAGCCTTGGAACTAACTGTATCTTGTCCTTTGACAAGGTCTTTTCTTTGGCCTTTATTTGATGAAGAAGTTTCTTTAGTGTCTGCTTTACCTGCCTCAAAAATAGACCAACACTCTTAACAACTGGCATTAGTAGCAGAAATCCAGCTCTGCTTGGAAGAAACAGCAACTCTGTTGAATAAATTGAGTGAAATTCTAATGTAAGCTATGCCAGCAGGAGAAAAAAAAAAAAGAAACGTGTTGCTTCTGAGCAAATTAGGAAGGTAACTAAATTTTGTGTTGTTATGAAGCATATCAGTACACATCACTGTCCATATTAAAATGGACTTCTGAATGGGGTCAGGAGGGGAGAACTTTTTCTGTGCCCTTGTCTGCAAGCAGTAGTGTTACATTCATTCAGAGAGGTTAGCAGGACATCACAGCGTCTATCGTACTACTTGACTGATTATATTTATCAATTGAAGTACAAACTATAAGTGATTGTTTCCTTTTTTTTTTTTAATTTCTAAATAACTTTATTCACAAGGGATATTTTGCAGCAACCAACAGAAAACCTGTTTGTTCTGTTCCTCCCAAAAGTGCCATATCAGTTTAATGAGAGAATTGCCAATTCACTTTTAAAGTGTTATTTTCTTGGGAATTTGTCCAGCCAAATCAGGCTCAAAGAAGAGGCAGATTTTACAAAAATCAGCAATGTGTTTATAACCTGAGTACCCATCGAAATAGACCTTGGAAACAAGGAGATCAACCAGATAGTGGTGAGCAAAATAAACTGAGAATGTTACTCAGAGAGAGAAGACTACATAGATCACTCTGAAAGTAATGCTTTCTATTTACTTCCATGGACACTACAACAGATATGAAGAGCAAAATAGCACTGTTTAATAGAGCAAATTCTCAGCTGCAAAACACTATTTTTCATCATAGTCACCATCATTATCTATGCATTTTCACTAACAATGAATAAGAGCCTGCATGGGGCACTCATAAAAATCTGCATGGCTGTCCAGAATGTGACTTCTTTGTCACACTGCTGTTGTTACTGCTGAAACACTCCACCCATCGCCTCCCTGGTCTCATGTCTACTGTTTGGTCTCTATAAACATTCAGCAAGCATTGATGAATGTCAGTGGGTGCCATTTTTTCTGTGTGGAGGAATTCAGTGACACACCTCTGCTTTATCTACACTTCCATGTCAAATGCCATTGTGTCAGGCTGCCCCTCTGCTGCCATCCGTCACACAGCAACAACATGCAATGGAATATTGGTGAGAAGGTTTGACCTCTACTGCCATACCACCAGCATCCACCTTGATGTTGTGGGTCAACATAAGAAAAGAGGAGGCATTACTTTCAGGGCGGCCTTAGTAAATGTCTTCTAGCATCAAGTATAGCCCAGTTTTGTCTCATAATGATAAACTTTTAATGTATGGATTCATCCTTAGGGTAATGATTTTACTAGCTAAAATATACTTGGTCAACAGGACATAACACTTTCCTGTTAGTGATGATCTCCTTCAAGGAGATGTGTCATTGCCGTCTCATTAGAGAGAGAAAATAGTGATTAGCAAGCTAGCTTTTTGGTCTGACTATCCATAATAAGAAAATTATTCAAAGTCTGTATTCTCTCACTGATGAGAGTGAAGAGTTGTGCAGATAATTTACCCCAGGAAATGTGAAACTTTCCACAGATCATATTCTTTTGCTGTTCTCTATTCTTTTACTTCAGATGTATCGGAATCTTGTAAACTGAGTTTACAAAATTGAAAACATAGTTTACAAATCTTGTAAATTGCACTTACAAGTCCCAAGTTCTAAATCACCTGTAGTCTGTACTCTAGCTTCACATAACAAAAAAATTCTGACTTATTCTTTTAAACCTCATAACAATCTTGTTCTAAATTCTCTGTGAACTCTCTGACCTTCCCAGTGCTGGGAAAAAAAACGTTTTCACAGAAATTTGGGTAATGCTCATTGACTTTGTGAGAGTAGCGTAAATCCAATCTGTATGCTATTAATGAAAGAAATACTATTTTCCACTGAGAGCATCAGCTACATTAACAGTAGTTAGTAAATAGGAGTTTTCAGTAGAGTGGCATTTGTTTGAATAATATAATGGATTTGGATGGAAGGGACTGTTAAGATCATCTAGTTCCACCCCCCTGCTATAGGCAGGGACAACTCTCTATAGACCAGGTTGCTCGAAGCCCCATCCAGCCTGGCCTTGAATGCTTCCAGGGAAGGGGCATCCACAACCTCACTGGGCAACCTGTTCCAGTGTCTCGCCACCCTCACAGTAAAGATTCACTGTGTCAAAGGAAGACCTTGTTAATGGTAAAAGAACTGATCTTCTTGGAAGACAACAATTTCTCTTGAGTATTCTAGCCATGGTTTTTGTTATTTATATAATGAGAAGGACTGAATTTCCAAAAAATAATGAGTAGTAAGCAAACAAGAACAGAAAAGAGCTAGTATGATTTTTAGACTACATAAGCACTTGTAATCTTTTTCGTTTTTTCCTGATCTATTTTTGACTTGTAATTAAACTCAATATTTTTAAGCTTTCAAATAATCTGACAAGGAGGTTAGGGCATGTATTTTCAAATGAAATGGCATTATAACATAAGGTCTTCAATTTTTTTTTTTTAATTTTGTAATTTTGGCAGAAGGCATGGTATTCTTTTACTGAAAAATATTTTAAAATTGCATGTGGGAAACAACCTTTTTAGAGAATGAATTGATCAGGCTGAATAGAATCATGATTTCAACTCAAGTTGTTTATTGGAGAACAACTTGGTGTTAACAAAAATATGAGAATGTAATTTTTCATTATAAACGTGCAGTATATCCCACTTGTAAAAAAAAAA
>JACDJE010000088.1:2446048-2509390 GCA_016647715.1 Pavo muticus | reverse complement strand
AAAAAAAAAAACAACCCACAATGCTAAATTGTATTCCCGTCATCACAGGTCACATACATCCTTCAAGTCTTCATTCACTTTAATTATTTGAAGCTTTTTTAACTTATTTTACAAAATGATTAGTTGTATCATTTTGTGACCCCACGTCATTTAGCTAGTATTGCTTTCACCTTTCATGGGGTCAGAAGGCCTAACTGAGGCATACTGTCAGGAAGCTTGGTGGGCTCTGATCAGTCATTTGCTTTCTTGTAATGCAAAGGCCTGTTTAGTTTGACACTTGTGCTGCTGTCAGAGGCAATGAGGCTCAGCAGTTGTGGTGACAAATTGGTTTTGACAAGCTTCATGACCCTGATGAAGAGAAGTCTGCAGCCTTGATAGCAACTGCAGAATAATTGGTTAGCTCAGCCAAACAGGGAATGTGTTAAAATCCCAAATCCTCTCTGGAAGGCCGATTACACCATTCAGCAGAAGGGGTGGAACATTACCATCAGCTTCTGTAGTGATACAAAAGCATCAATGGGCTGTATTTCAATCAATTCATTTTGGCTTGGTGGGACATCAGGACACTGAAGAAAACAATTGAGCCTTTCAAGCAATGTTCATACTATAAATTGAAGCAGAAATTAAAAAGGAATCTTCATAAGATCCCTTTAGACCTCTCTGGACAATAGTGGCTTGTAATGTTTCAGGTAACTCTGTATATGAATGAATACTGAAGTAGCTAAATGCAGAAGACTTATTCAGGTTTTCCACAGATTTTCAGACCACAGGAAAAAGCAGTAAACGTCGTGTAATAAAGATCATGTGAGTAACAGAGTAACAGTTGTCTTACTGTCTGGAGAGTGTTTAATGTCTGGTAGTGTTCATAAAGGAGTATAATTACTATAGAGGTACACTCATCTTCAGTTCCTCATAATACATGATGGTTTTGGAAGCACAGTATGTGCTGTTAAGAAGCAACAGAAGGTCACTACTAGCAGAGATAGCAAAGGTGATTAGATTTGGGGCTTTCTTCTGAGAAATACTAACTGACAAAACAGAATCTGTAGCACAGTCTTAACAAGCAGTATTATCATTAATGTCATACTTATTCTTTCTGGGTTCTGATTCCTGTTCCAACTAACTTTGAAAAAAAGAAATCTTTTTCTGCAAGTGGTCAGTTTTATACAGGAAATAATACTTGCTATTCTGCTACACCCAGAACTGCAACTGAGCGCTCCTTGAGTTGGCTCTGAAGTCTGAAACTGAGGTGATCTTCAAAGAAAAACCACTCTGATTTTAATACTTTATTGGTTGATAGGAAGGAAAGGACAAAATACAATTAAACATCACAGATGTTTCTTATGGTGCTACTGGTGTCGCCAGAGTCAGTAATGTTGAGTACTACAGGATCTATCCTGAGAAGATCACTCATTGACATTAGTTAGATTTGTACAGCTCTATGGAACAGTGCTAGCTTGTTCTTCATTCTAAGAATTATAGAATCAGTGAGGTTGGAAAAGACCTCTGAGATCATCATACTGAATATTTTAACAATTTAAAATGGATTAGGTAAATGTTAAGTTGCCAAGGGGAAATTCATACTAGGAAGAGTGCAATGTCCACTACGGAGAGATGGAAGAAACCCTTGCATGCACTGGTGATATGTTCTAAAAATAGTTACTTACCGAGTAATCCTTTATTTTGTTTTGGTGAAATTCAAAGCTTCTCATTGTTTCCATCATAAATTTGCACAGTTCATCCCCTACTTGAGCCTCTGAAACTGCAGATACTTGAGGCTTTGTTCTTGTTGGCATATGTGCCATACCCACGAGCAGTAAAAATTTAGTACAACCATTAATCAATTATTATCTAAAATATCTCTAGGTGTCTCACAATCAATTGTAGTGTCAGACACAATGCAAAAATAAATAAATGTCTTGTAATTCACTCACTGAACATACGCTTACCTTGAGGAATGGACATACTTCCTTAATTTTAGTCATATGCCATGCCTAGCAATCTCCTGTTCCTACTTTATGGATCTCTTCCTTGCACCCTGCCTTATATACTCTGGACTGGCTTCTCTCATCTCAGTCTTGTACTTCATTCCCAAAGTATGCTGCTTCTGTAAATTCTGTAGATCCTTCTAGGCTTTCCTTCAAAATTGCAATCTGATGCTTGATAAATTAAAAATTCATATATTCCCCAAGACTTGTGTCAACTCCACTAACTGTGTCTATTGCTTTATTTCTCTATTTAGTCTTTCTTGCCCTTGATCATTTGATTTAACCTAGCTTAAACCCTGCTTGCATAGTGAGAACTACTTATGTAAGATGTGTAAGAGATTTATCTACTTACATATTCAAGAGGAGGAAATGCATTGCTAGACACAGTGATGGATGTTTATACCCAAATGACTTAATAATTCTGTTTCTGCGTCACTGCCATGCCTCTTCTCTAGAGCCTAAGGGGAAGAACAGTGTTCAGCACACCTCTAAGCCATCTCTGTTGCCATAGTCATCAACTTTTCCTCTATTAATTTTTTGCAGAGATTTTTTGCCTCACCACAAGGGAGCTTTTCAGCATTAATCTCTCAGGATCCTATCATAGGCCTTTTGTCACAATGATTATTTGCTTAAATGGGATTAAATGTTCCTATCTGTGACTTAAAGGATTGCAGCTTTTCAGGAGGATCCACATGGATTCTATATTCTATTATCTTTTTTTGGGGGGGGGAACTTAAATCTTTTAGCACAGTCCTTGTGGCAGGAAGAATAACAATCCTGGGGTGAGTCAGAGCAGATGTTGGTGGCCATTGTCTTTGGCTGCTAAGCTCTGTAGTAAAAAAAGGATGTGACCCAACCATAGGTTTACAGCCAGGTGTGCCAGCAGCTCTGCTGGATGTTGTCCTGCTGTATGTCTTACATGGTCCTTCAGATTCTGTACTGCATTGTCAGCCTTCTCTATTAATTCCTAATCCTTTTCCTGATATCCAGACGATTTGATTGGTCCTGCCTGTGTCTGATCTAATGTCTAGCTGTAATATTTATACTACCAAATTTTCCTTTTCACTGGTGTGGGATCACTACAAAATGTGTCACAAACTGACTTGGCACAGGTGATTTTTTATCCTAAAAGGAAAGTGCTTAGTTTTGCTTTTAGTTTTCTCCTTTTACTTTTTTCTTTTCTTTCACAAAGATTTCTTAATTTCCACTTCAAATTCAAGGCATAATCATTAGACTTCAGCTCATTCTACTGCAAAGAATTGGTAATTGGTATCTAACCTCTGACCTATTCTCTTCCATTGGTTTCCTCATTGATTGCTAACTTATAACCATTAATCAGACCTATTGGTCATTTTAAAAGTTATTTTCCTTCTGAGGCCACACCACAGTACTGAACTGCATTGCCACTACCTAAATTATTGTCACCATCTTCTCACAGTCTTGGCTGACTTGCTGACATCTCTATGGCCCTTTATCTTGCCCTCATGAATCTGGAGAGCTTGCTCAGCAGGTGGGTTTCTGTAAGCTTTCCCAGCTCTGTTTTTAACTCTCAGGCTTATAACATGTGGGAGTATTGTCTGAGTTGTCATGAATTTTGGGATTTACTTCCAGATAGTCAAAAGCATGTTTTTGACTGAACAAATCAAATGAAGCAAAAAAGCTTCTTTCTGTCCTTATTCTTATTATGCTTCCCAGCAGGGTGGAATATTAGAGAATGCACACTCCAGATCCAGAAAGANTTCTCACTGGGTACACAAACTGTACTTTATCACTTAGTGATTTTATACTCTTGTACGTACAGCATGAATATTCAGGGCTATCAAGATAAAAGTTTGTTTTTTCTGAGTACTCATGCATTGCTGAATACTCATGTCCCTTTGAAATAAGTGTTTTATAAATAAATTTTGGTTCTAAAGTATGTTGAATACCTGAATTTATAAAAGTGATGTCAAGTTAACCAGAAATAATATTTTAACACCTAACTACTAGTCATTATGTGTAGCTGTATTTCGCTGCTTTTCGTAACTCCAGAGTTTTAGTCAACTTCTGTCCATTTTGACACTTAGAAAGCATGAATTTCCTGTGGTAGCCAGATCAATATAACGATTAATGGCATGGATTTATAAGAGTCTGTAAGTTTAAAACTTCGAAATGATCTTTATCCTCACACCAACAGAAAACAGGAGTGTTTCCACATTTTAGAGTGTTAATTACATAATGACAACTTGACCTTGAGTCTTTGTAAGTCTAGTTACAGGAAAAACAACTGCTTTGAAAAGCAAATATCAAAGTACAGTATTTTCCTTGCTGCTATCCTTCTCCATACTTGTCTCCAGGATTTCTGGGTCCTTCACTTCTGTGTAAAATTGCCACAGTAATCTGAAGGACTCTGTTTCCTTACTGCTGGATCCCGGAGCAGTTAGATGTACAGACCACATTAGGGGAGTTAAGACATTAAGATTTCCGAGGATTATTGGCATAAGTATGGTCTATTGTGCATCTGTAATCAGATCCATTTTTTGTTTGTTTGTTTTTGGTTTTTTTTTTTTTTTGTGGGTTTTTTGTTTTGTTTTATTTTTGATGATATTATACATCCTTTTCTCTCTTTTGTGGCTTTAAAACCTTGGCACCTGTTGTTGAAGTAAAGTAAGCCAAGATTCATATGGTAAGAATATGGGAATAGTTCTTTATTTTACAAAGAACAAGAACAATACATACTGCTTTCTTTTTGTATTTGTTTCTACGAGAATCCTTAAAAATAATCCTTTCTGCAGCTTAAGGTAGCTGCTTTCCTTACTTGTAAGATTTGCAGAGAAGCTCATTTTTGCATTGTGTTTCATCTGCTTTTGGTTACCAGTTGGCACTTCTAAAAAATTCAGAATTCAAACTGCATATAAATTAGGAATATTGTTTTTGGATATTCACAGGAATCATCCAAACATGTGGGTTCTATCAAATATAGTTGTACATTGCAAGAGCAACGGTTTTTGTGTCTGCCTACAGATGCTAACCATCAAACAAAACAAAAGAAAAAAAAATCATCCCCTTGCTCTGTATATAGCAGCTCTCATTGTCAATTCTGCTCCCTGAAATAAATGGATAAATAACAAGAAATAGTTGAATCTGTTCTAAATGATGAGTGGCTGTCTCCCTCTAGAAGTGATTAATATTAGGGAATATGAAGACTGCCACACCCATTTCTTTCTCTCTTCTTACTTTCCGTCTACCCCATCAGTGTTGATTCACCATGCCTATTTTTAACAGCAAAATATGCTAGTCAGAGAATGTGCATAGTTTGAAAATCTTTGATTTTAAAAGTGATTTTAAAGTTTGTGATGCTTGGCAAATTGCAGTATTTGGCCATTCCCCGTTTATTCATACCACAGTCAACATTGCAATTATTTTTTTTTTACTGCCAGTAAATGGAATAGTCATTCTGTAAGCCCCTACCCCAAAAGTAAATTAAAAGCAAGCTCAGAGTNAAAAAAAAATCCATAGGAAAATAAATTTGAGCTCTGTAAATAATAAATGGAATTTACTAGTAGACTATACGCCAACTAGCAGCTGGCCTTTTACTCATATGGTTTGGACTAGAAAGAACCCCTTACACAGGTGTGTAAACAGCTGTGCTAAGAGTTTTTACACTGTCAGCTGTGAGTTATGTACCACATATTTACCATTTACATATTTACCAACAGTCTCATGTATCTCAAAGATAATCTTACTGCTTTCCTATCTTTAATGTTTTCCTGTCTGTGAAAAATAGCAATTGAGCTATATATTTTTAAACAACAGTAAAAATAACACTTTGATGGTATTTGTAGAACGGTTTGCATGCTTGTTTGTTTGAAACCTTAATTCCCAATTTGTGCATTTACGGATGCAATGGGAAGGGGATACAGTAGGATAGGATAGAGCTGAAAGGAATATTCCTGTTCCTATGCATAGCTGTTCCCGTTATTTTTTTTTTTTTTTTTAAATTTAAAATTGAATGAATCTAATCTGAAATTGGGCAGAGAACTAGATGAAAAAATATCACCTAGACTCTTGTTTCTTTGCCACTTGAGGTATGGCTTCAAAGGATCCCTGATCTTTTAGTCCTTTCTTTTTTATTTCTAGTGAAACAGAAATCAAAATTTTGTCCTTTGCGAGATTCACAACAGCAAAAGGCTCCTATATAAGTCTTCCCAGTGACAATGTGATTTATAGTCACTCAACTCTGTCTGAAAATCTATTATTTTGGCATATATTTCTTAAAATAGCTGCAAGGCTATTTATTTGTTTGTTTGTTTGTGGCTTGATGAAGGGATATTTGGGTTTTTTTGAGTTTACCAGCAGAAAGAAGCATTCAGCTCTAGATGAATTCTATGAGGTTTAGCAAGTAGAACAAGCACAATTTAGTTGCCATTTAAATAATGAACAGTTTTTGCATGACGTCAGCCTTGCTTTGAAAAAGCCTTGAGTATAGATGGTGACCTCAGTTCTTAGAAGATCAAAGAAAATATTTTAGAAAAAATAGAGAAGAAGAGAAAGAAAGTGGAAGGATTGGAAAAGATCAGGATCACTGTCTTCCAAAAGGAAGCAATGGAAGGGTTTCCAAATTTTTCGTTCTTCCTCTAATGGTTTCTATTCCATATGGTTTTTGAATCTGTACCAACTGACGTGTTCAGTAATAGTTTATTTAAAAGGGACATATCAAAATATTTACCTACTCTACTGTAACAGAAATAGCTTCTAAGGCTGAAATGTCCATGCTCACTAGAACTAATAGAAACATTAGAGAGAGACACATTTCCGTGGTGAATGAGTGTCTGACGCCTTTATTTCAGAGGATAAATAATATTCAATGTTCCGTGCTTTGTTTAAGTTGAAGTGTGAAGATCTCTGGAATATTTGGCATGCTACATAGATCAAGAACACATAAAGAGCAATCTGTAAAGAGAGCTCTCATGAGAAGAGAGTATTGGCGGGCTACATGTTTGCCTCTTCCACCTTTACTGAAGTTTGGTGACATGTTTAATCCACTAGTTCTGTCCCATCAGAACTGACATGCTGGTGTTCTCTGTGAATAGTGACCTCCCTGAGAAGCATATTTAAATTGATTTTTATTGTTACTCCTTTTTGTTTACTCCTTTTTTTTTCCATTTATTTAATTGCATTTTTCACTCATAGCAGCAGTATGTAGCTCTTCTTCCTTAAAATATACCCAAGTCAACAGATGTATGAGAAAACAGAAATCAGATGAAGATATAGTTTATTACTTGCCTGTTCACACACACACTCAAAAAATATCTGTTCTTTAGACAGAATCTCTTTAAATATGAGCAATATACAGAATACATACCTTCTTGTAAATCTATTAAATATAGTCAGCCTTTTAGCTTAAAGTAAGCGCAAAGAAGATAAAAAACAATACACTTCCGGCTTATTCATGGTCTGTAATTTTTTTTTTTTTTTTTACAGTTATGCTTACAACATGCAAGATCTTAAAACTGTAGTGGAATTTGCCTGAAATTCCTAAAGAGATGATACTGCAGTGGAGGGAACCTATTGACTTCAGCAAGCTTTGGACTAAATACAAATTGACTAGCTGGGCAAACAAGCATCAACTAACTATGCAATAAGCTATAATAATGGTTATAATCTATGCAGTGCATAAAAACATACTCTGTCATTATTTACTGGAACAAAAATTTCCAAGACACTGTATCATTTCATAACGTTAACTGTTAAAGTAAAAATTAATCCCAGCCTTTGCATGTCTTGAGGAAAATACAGAGTTGGACATCCAGCTAAGCTTTTAATCACCATGTCACAAAATGTACTCCATTCAGATAGAAATGGTTGCATTATAATGTAGTGCTGCTCTGGATGCTGTGTTCTTCCCCATTTAACCACTGTAAGGGTTAAAAGCGCACCACTCATTTCATATGAAATGAACCTGAGCTTTTAAATCTCAGCTTCGGCCTGCAGTGTCCTTGTTGGTGAGCACCTGATGTCATCATTTTGAATGAAGTCTGACACTAATTATGTGTCATTCACAAGATTGCCAGTCAGGAGAGTCTTGGTGAATAAAAAGCTATTTAAAAGGTTTTTATGTGAGGTCTTACTCTTAATTTTTTAAAAGCCCTCACATCTCTTTGTAAAGTAGCACCCTGCTAATGCTGTTGAGGAAGGGAAATGCTTTTTAAAAGACTATTATTAATGTTTGAAATGCATCGTTCTTGTTTGGAAGCCGTGTAAAGAACAGCTTCTTCATTTGGTCTTGTAATAAACGCAAAGCTGGGGAAAAATACTTTGTCCTTGTCAGACCATCTGCCTTGGTGCTGACACAGAACCTTCCTGGTGAGCGTATCAGAATATCTAAAATTAATTGAAAAATATACATAAAACATTAGTAATTCATTTTTTTCCTTTTTCTGCTAATAAATCATTTAAAAACTCAACAAGATTATGGAGCAATTCAAAGATTTGGTCTTGTGTTCCTGTAGATTACTTTTTCCTCTGTTGTTTTCAGGGATGCAATTCTCTCCATTTGCATGTACGCATTCTCATATGACAGCATTCAGAAATGGCTTATATTTTCATTCAGATCACTTTCTCCAAAGATCAGGATTTAAAATTTTTGTTTGCCATGAATATGGTCAGCTCATTAATATTACTCTAGAAATTAAGCCAAGCAGCTAGTCAAGCCAGTCTCAAACACTTGCTGTTGCAAATGGGATCCAAAGTGCAACCAGCATACCTGCACAAGGCTGAGGCAACATTCTGTACTGTCTTCAAGCAGGAAGTCTCATGTCATTTGCATCTTTCAGCACTTGGATGTCAGATTTTCTTACTCTGTTTCCAGACTCAGTGAACCACAAGAAGCAGGCTGTAGTTCTTCACATTTACAGGGTCGCATTTCTGTTACAAGGTCACTTTCTGTTTTTTCTCCCTCGTCACTTGAAGGGAGTTAGCGTTATCAAGCTGTTGCTTCTGCAGTCTGGAGTGGAAGAAGGACAATGCAGAAAACTAGTGTGATAACCTGGTGGGCTTTGCTGAACGATTGCAATATAAAAAGGCGCACTGTAAAACAGACAAATGAAAAGCAATACAAGCAGTAACAAAACATGCAGCTTATATTTACACAATATAAAATTCAGCCTAGCTAACAGTGTGTCTGATTGGGAATTTAATATTACGAACTGTAATGAAAACCCTCTCTAAAATCTAATGATTTCAAAAATGAATGAAAATGAGGGTTAGATGTAGAAAAAAGATATTACCTGAACATCTAGCACTGGAAAAAGTACCATTACTGAAATACTGATCCTCTACTTCATATCCAGTGTTAATGCAGAGGTAGTTGAAAGGGGCCAGAGAAATTATCAATGCAAAAAGGAAAAACCCAAAAACTGCAGTTTTTAAAGAAAATGCGTCTATATGGCTATGTGCAATTAGTCATGGGTAGATGTGGGTTAGCCGCGGATTAGCTGGCAGTTGTAAGATATGGCTATGTAATTTCTTTTGTACTCATTATGGAATATTTTCTAATAGTATTTTTCCCAAAATAAAAGTATTAATTTAATATCTTGTTTTTTCACTTTTTTTGAGGGTCTTACAAATTAGTAACAGTAATTAACAGTAATGGCAATTGTGATCAGAATTGTGGCAGTATTTTTCTACCTGTGCTTTTGAAAACATACATGCACTGAATAAAGCATAATAAAATGTATATATATATATATGATTCTAAGAAAAGTGAAAAATGGCCTGTTTCTTTTCAAGTGAGTAAAAGGAATAGGAGAAATTTTGCATTAGAACATTAATAGTGTTTGATATCTCTGTTAATGCATTACTATTCTTACATTCAAGAACTGCAAACTAGCTTTAGATGTTGCTCAGTAGAATGTGCATCAGTTGAGACTGATGGAATTAATTGATCTTATCTAGTAGAATTATAAAAGCTTAATTTTTAACATTTCTAACAATCATAACTATTTAAGTCTGATTGAAATGAAGTCTACATAAAAATACTGATTTCAAACAACAGATGGTTTTTAGTTTTCTTGAGGATGAGTTTTACTATGGGAGCATGGCAGATGAAGAACTGGTTTTTTTTTTGCTCACATAAGCTTAGGTTTCTCTGCAGATGCAGAATTTGATTAAGTGTAGAAATACTGCCACATGATTATTGGCTACCCATAGGGATTAGATTCTATTTTGATGGGCTCTAGTGATGAACTCATTATTTTTAGTACCTCATACAAACACTCACAGCAGAAAGGTAAAG
Organism: Pavo muticus; assembly: GCA_016647715.1. NCBI lineage: Eukaryota > Metazoa > Chordata > Aves > Galliformes > Phasianidae > Pavo > Pavo muticus. Next base: position 2,499,127 of record JACDJE010000088.1, on the reverse strand, counting down.
AAATGTTTCAGAAGTCATTATAATACCACTGGGGTTGATGATCTGTGTTCAAGCAAATAGGTGTAAGGTGATTACACAGAGATTTATGAGTTCTTTCTTCATTTCTCTCTACAGCATCAACAATGCAGAGTGGACTGACATTTTCCTTTCTGGGTTTTGTTGTTGATGCATATGTTGGGTTGATATTGAGAGATGCCTCTGTTCAGCCAAAGCCTGAGCTGAGACAATGGTCACTAACACAGTGATGATCCTCCCCAGAGAGGCTGGGTGGTGCTGAGCTCTGAGCTGACTGGTGACTTTGGGCGTCATTGTGCCCTTTGTAAATTAGCACTAGGATGTTGTTTCCTAACTCAGCCACATGCTGGGGAGATAAATACACTCTTATGTTCTAAGTGGTTCCAACCCTGCTGCAATGCTAGGCTTTCCTGACTTCCATAGAGGTGTCTAGCCATAGCAGACTAGAGATCCCTGCAAGTCCAGTCACCTTTCTGTTCAGTGTTTGCTGTTGCAGTTTGCTGTGTTTGCCTTTCCTTCCAACCATTTCTTTCTCTTTTCTAGTTTGAAGGCTGCAAGAAGGCCTTTTCCAGGCTAGAAAATCTCAAGATTCACTTAAGGAGCCATACGGGTGAAAAGCCATATCTTTGTCAGTACCCTGGCTGCCAGAAAGCCTTCAGCAACTCCAGCGACCGTGCCAAGCACCAGAGGACACACCTGGACACTGTAAGGAAGTAGAAATAGCATTGTAGTTGCCTGTGCATTAGACTCTGTGCTCTTTTCTGCTAGCTTGGTGGTAGCAGGTAACCCATAACCGTAGAGATAGAAGGGAGAATGTTCTGCTAGGGCTTTTCAAGTTGATTAAAAAAGTCATAGCTCCTCGGGCTTTACTGAAGGCAGAGGGAATGGCTTCCTCCGTCATAAGTGAGATGTAGGAAACCTGAAGTCGGTACTGAAAGACACAAATGCCATCTGTGATAATAACTGATATTCTCTGACAAAAACTCCGTTGAACGTTAAGGCTGGAGCACGTACCAGAAGGTCAAGAGAGGAAGAATTTTCTGAATCTAAAACTTCTCATACCATAAATTGTTGCTTGTGAATTTGACTCACAGCCAAGATTTGTTTAATAAATCTTTTGTTTCACAACAAAAGAAGATCAGATTTCAACAGTGACAAGCAGTTTCCAGTGGGCAGAAGACCAGAAGAATGAGAACAATGCCATTTCAAATAAACAGGCTGTCACAAAACTTAAATGATGGTTTTTGGATAGTTGATAGTATGGCTGATGTGTTGATCAGTTGCACAAGTGTGCTCTCAGAAATGCTTTGCAAAATGGCTAAATTGTGAAATAGCTAGTTTTAGCAAACAACTGGACCTACTGCTCATTCAGTACTCTTTATTGTGCTCCTGCAATTCTTTAGAGAAGACAGGTTAGAACAGGCAGGAGGAAGTAGTTGTTAAAATTTTCATTTATTTAATGATTTAGATTATTTGGGCTTTATGTCTTTTTAGAAAACTGTAAAGGTATTACAGGACTGGCATCTCTCTGAGCTGGTGTTATTGGAAAAAATGAGCCTAAGGTGCTTGTCTTATACTTCACAATAAAACATGTATTTTTGATACTTTATTATTCAGTGTTTGCACTGGTTTTTGCTTGCTCTCTTTGTAATATAGTAAACTAACACTTTTTCTTGTTCTTTTTTTCTGAAGCGGATTCTTCTATAATCCTAAACAGTCTATCTGGGCCTTTACTGCAATTTCTTTACCTGATACACTAAAGAATGTAATTACTGATTAAGTCAAAGATTGCTCTGAGGGTGGAAGAATTGTGAGTATACCTAACAATATTCATTGTACTGATTTAAAAAAAAAAAAAAAAGGTAACAATGAAAGATGCCATAGTGAAAGCTTTTCCTTTGGTTTTGGTTTTTCTTCCATAGAAAACTTATTTTCCTCCTTTCCCTTTCTAATAAATTTCTGAGCCTTGAGCTTCTAATAATGTGCAACAGTTTGTTTTGTACTAATGTGATTTGCAGGCTCGAAAGGGATTCTCATGAGTTAAAATAATCCACAATTTAACGCCTGCTTGTTTATCCCTTTTTTTTTTTTTTTTTTTTGGCTTAGAAACCTTATGCATGTCAGATTCCAGGATGTACTAAACGGTACACAGATCCAAGCTCACTGAGAAAACATGTGAAAGCACATTCTTCCAAAGACCAGCAAGTTAGGAAAAAGGTAAATTTTCTACTGTGTTAGCAGGTACAAATATTATCTGGAGAAGTCAGTATTCTAATATTAGATGTGTAATTCATATTAAGTGCCTTCATTGATTTCAGACTGTTGATGAGAAAAATCATTAGTGGAAGATATCGTTCTTATACAGATCATAATTTTATCTTTGACTTTATGAGGCTGCCTGCTTTAGTACTCTTTATTTGCTGATGTGATGATTTATTAGTAAACATACATAATGAGCAAAATCTAAAGTGATTTTTGAAAAGAGAATTTTTTGTTGTTATTGTTTTGACATCTGATTAATACATAATGTTATGAAATCCAAGTTTACACTGCCCATCTCAAATGAAAAGATGGATTTTGAGGATGGATGGGCACTGTGTGATTCAAGCTGTAAATTATATTTTTATTTGCCAGACACCTCCAAACACCAAGACATTTCACAACACTAGGTCCTTTAAATGTCAGCTGAGTCAACAGTTATTTGTATGCAGAAGTGTATCCTTGAAGAGCTGAGCTGAGCTCTGACCTAAGGGAATGATGTGGATTTTTTTCTGAGCTTTTTNTGTATCTTACATTAATCACTGGCACTATTTCATTTGTTGCGGAAAAGAAACATAAGCTCTCATTTTAAAGGAAAGTGATTGGATATTAGGAAGAATTTACTCTCAGAAAGAGTGGCTAGAAGTCACTGTCCTTGGAAGTGTTCAAGGAAAGGGTAGAATGTAGTACTTAGAGAGGTGGCTTAGTGAGCAATATTGGTGATAGGTGAACAGTTGGGTTTGACTAGATGATCACTGAATCACCAAATTGCAGGGGTTGGAAGGGACCTCAAGAGATCATCAAGTCCAACCCCCCTGCTAAAGCATTTACTCTATAATAGGTCACATCGGTAGGTGTCCAGGTGGGTCTTGAATATCTTCGTAGAAGGAGACTCCATAACGTCTCCGTGCAACTTGTTTCAGTACTCTGTCACCCTTACCATGAGGAGGGTGACAATGACCCCCATCTTAGGGATCTTTTCCAACCTTAATAATTCTATAATTCTATGATCCTATAATTCTGTCATCCTGATAACAGGGTAACGTGTGTGAATTGGCATAGGAATAGATAAACCTTTGAGACATTACCCCATATAAAAGGAGTTCTCAAAAAAAAATCTTAATCTTAAAAATTAAAAAATCTTAAAAATTTTAAACTTCATGGTGAGTAGCAAAATGTGTTAATTTTATACAGCATAGGAAATGTAAGGGGACAGTCTTAAAAGCTGCAGTATACAAATCTGAGTAGTAAATTTTGATTCAATTGTTTGTTCTGACCGAGAAGCAAGACCTGGCAGCACCGAACTGAATTTCAGCTTGTGAGGAACTGTCCTGTAGTATTAACAAGAAGAGGCCTCTGAACTTAGGAGTGCCCACTCTTGAATTAAAGATTACGTAACTTGCACTTGCTCCCGTGTGTGCTGAATACAGGCAGGACTGCTGAAGCTGGTCTTTGAGCACTGTCCTGCTTTTCCCAGCAGGGCAGCACAGCTGCCCAGCCACTGGCTGTTACAAATTTTACAGGCACGTAAAGTAAATGACAAGCAAGTCTGCATTGTAAGAAATTTGTGTGAAATGTGTCAACTAAAACTGTCATAATGGGCCTGAATACAGATGATCATAGAATCATAGAATGGGTTGAGTTGGAAGACACCAAGATAAAGAAGATAATGATTATCTCCATCAAGATCATCTACTTTCAAGCACTCTTCACTGGGTAGGATTGTCACCCATCAGATCAGGCTGCTCAGGGCCTCATCCAGCGTTGCCTTGATCATCTCCAGGGATGGAGCATACACAGCTTCTCTGAGCAATCTCTTCCAGCAACTCACCACCCTAACATCTAATCTAAATCTCCCCTCTTTCAGTTCAAAAATCTCTTTTGTGTTATCAAACCATTTAAAAGGACTTTCCAACTTTTCATAAGCTCTCTTTAGGTACTTGAAGGCTGCAGTGAGGTCTCTCTGGAGCCTTCTTTTCTTCAGACTGGACAAGTCCACCTCCCTCATCCTTTCACAGAATCACAGAATCACAGAATCACCAAGGTTGGAAAAGATCTACAAGATCATCCAGTCCAACCATCCACCTATCACCATTAGTTCTCACTAAACCATGTCCCTCAACACAGCATCCAAATGTTCCTTGAACACCTCCAGGATCGGTGACTCCACCACCTCCCTGGGCAGCCCATTCCGGTACCTAACCACTCTTTCAGAGAAGTAGTATTTCCTAATGTCCACCCTGAATCTCCCCTCGCGAAGCTTGAAGCCATTCCCTCTAGTCCTATCACTAGTTACACGAGAGAAGAGGCCGACCCCCAGCTCACTACAACCTCCCTTCAGGTAGTTATAGAGAGCAATAATGTCTCCTCTGAGCCTCCTCTTCTCTAGACTGAACAATCCCAGCTCCTTCAGCCGCTCCTCATAAGGCCTGTACTCCAGACCTTTCTTTGTAGGAGAGGTGTTCCAGCCCTCTGATTATCTCTGTGGCCCTCTCTGGGCCCTTTCCAGCAAGTCCACATCTTGTGCTGAGGGCCCCAGACCTGGACACAGTACTCCAGATAGGGTCTCACAAGGGCAGAATAAAGGGAGAAAATCTCCTCCCTCTCCTTGCTGGCCACACCTCTTCTGATGTATCCCAGGACACCTTTGGCCTTTTGGGCTGCAGGCACACACTGCTGGTTCACGTCAAGCTTTTCATCCAGCAGGGTCCACAAGTCCTCATTATACTGTTACTTTAACTGAAAGTAAAATAATGTTATCTCCTGTCTTTGATGGTGTCAGTTTTCAACACTTTGTGGAATTTTCCTTTTAATGTTTCATTCACTATGTGTTTTTTGTTCATTTAGCATTCTCTCTTTGTGCCTAACAGCTTAAATCTGAACCTTTCTATTCCTTGCTTTGATCTCTGTGGTCACATTTTAGCCTTAAAATTGCTTATTTTTACAGCCCTCTTTGATAAGGATTTATCTCTGCTATTGGTCACCTGAGATACATTAATATATGGAAAGGCAAATAAGACAAACTTACAAAAAAACACCCCAAAGAATAAACTACATGGCATCAATCAAGCCAGATACTTGAAGTGTGGATAAAGTTTGCCATGTATAGTGTTTACAAGATACAGTATAGTTACTGGACCGTTGAGAACTTATAATTCCTAACTCATATCATACTTCAGCATTTAAAATATTTTCTGGCAGTAATAATAATAAAAAAGTAAGAAACAATAAACCTTTTTTGGCCGAATTAAGATTATTTACGACTTTAATTAAAGTGAAAATTGGCTTAGTGTCAGAAAAGCCTTTAAAAAATGTGAATTCATCAAAAATAACCATAAAAATTCCAACGTGATAAAGGCACTGTGAAATAATAGTTCCAACCCTGGGATCTATTCTGTTGAAAAGAAGGAAACCCTCTGCTGTCACACCTCGTTAGTCATGGATTCATTTAATACATTGTGCCTGACTGCTTTTTAATGCTCCTTATAACCTCCCCCTACACACTAGGTGACATTATTTTGGTGTTTTAAGTTGCTGGCTCTCCAAGACTCTGTGCAAATATGTCTTTGATGTTACATAGTCTTAAAATAGCAGGATAAAGTATGTTCACAACAGAAGAGACAGCTGCTTGCTGTACTAAGCTCCAGTTACATAGTTTTTAGCCCAGATTTTCTCAGTCTGTCTTCAAAGCTTCAACCCTCTCCTTGGCCTCTTAAGACCTGACCAAATGATGCATGTGATACAGATAAATATATATCTTTGCATTATTTTAAGCAGTACATGTTTATGACTTACCATGTAAGGCAAAAGTGCCTTTTCTGCAACTCTTGTAAGGCAGCTACTGTTTCCCTTCTTTTCCCAAGCTGTGATTTCTAGCCATCCACCAAGTTTATTCATCAGTGAGTTTCTCCAGCTAATGGTGTGAAATCATACACCCTGAGAAGATTATGGCACAAATACATTTAACTTGTGCATTTTAGTAGATAGTACAATAAACTTCCATTTACTAAAAGACATCAGTTAAGTAAAAGGAGACATCATTTCTACTTTAAAAAAAAAAAAAGTGTAATTTGTAAAATTATTTATAAACCTGAGGACAAGCATATATATAAATACTGGGAATGGATGCTTAAAATGTCTGGTAAAGCACTTTAGGTATAATCACAGAATCACAGAATAGCAGTCACTGATATGGACCTTTCAAGATCAAGTCCAACCCCCCTGCTAAAGCAGGTTCCAAGAGTAGGTTGAACAGGTAAGCAATCCAGCAGGTTTTGAATATCTCTGGAGAAGGTGACTCCACAACCTCTCTGGACAGCTTGTCCCAGTACTCTGTCACCCTCAAAGGAATGAAATTTCCGTCTGTTCCAGTTTGGGTTTGTTACCCTTTGTCCTCTCAGTACCACTGAAAAGTCTATGGCCCCATCTACTTGACACTTGTCCTTTAGATACTTATAAGCATTGATAAGATCCCCTTTCAGTCTTCCCCGGGCTAAACAGACTGTTCTCTCAGCCTTTCCTCATAAGTGAGATGCTCGAGGCCGCTAATCATCTTTGTGGCCCTTCACTGAACTCTTCCTAGCAGATCCCTGTCTTTTTTGAACTGAGGAGCCCAGAACCAAACGCAGTACTCCAGATGTGGCCTCACCAGGGCAGAGTAGAGTGGGAGGATCACCTCCCTTGACCGTGCCCTTTTTAATGCACCCCAGGGTACCATTGGCCTTCTTGGCCACAGGGGCACACAGCTGACTCACAGCCAGCATGTTGTCCATCCACACTCCCTGGTCCTTTCTCCACAGAACTCTTCTCCAGCAGATCATCTCCTAACCTGTACTGATGCATGCAGTTATTCCTGGCCAGGTGTAGGACTCTACACTTGCCCATGTAAAACCTGATCAGATTCCTCTCCACCTGACTCTCCAGCCATCCAGTTCTTGTTGAAGGGCAGCACAGCCTTTCAGTGTGTGTCAGCCACTTCTCCCAGCTTTGTATCATCGGCAAACTTGCTAGGGTGCATTCTATTGCTTCATCCAGGTTATTGGTCAAGATATTGAATAAGAACGGTCTCAGCACCAACCCCCAGGGAACACCACTAGTTACAGACCTTCAACTAGACTATGCGCTACTGACCACAATGTTCTGAGCTCTGCCTGTCAGCCAGTTCTCAATCCACACTAGTAATCTCTATGCATAATAATACTCAGTCCCTACTCTTAAAATATTTTATTGAATTAAAAAGCAGTACTTCTTATTTTAAAAATGTAAAAATTGCTGACTTTGTCTGGAGTTCATCTTCTCTTGCAGAAGACTGAAGAAGCTTTTTCAGTGGAGAACAGTCAGTGACCGAAAACCAGACAGCACTCAAAATGAGAGCTAAAGGGATACTGATAAGAATGTGAATGTACAGCATGGCCCTGGACTACAGTCAATTCAAAAACCTGTCCTCTTAGTCATTTTCTGTTTCAGTTTTGGAAGAACAGCAAACTTAAAAGATTTTTTTTTTAATTGAACAGTTACCATGTAGGTCTTGTTACCAGTACCGTATGTTGGAAGCCAAAGGCCATGTGAGTTTCAAAAGGATTAAGGTATTTCTGTGGATAATGAGAGTACCCGTGGTTCTAAAGGCAGGGTTAAAAAATAAACACAAGGTTTGCAAGGGACATCATGCTTCAAGTCAGCATCAAGCAAAATAGACTAGGGAAAAGCTTGATTATTCTGTGCAGCTAATTTGCTCTTCATGACTCTTTCCTCTAAAATGCTAGCCTACCAGTGAACACTGTACATAACTTAAAGCAGTCTGAGTGGATCTTAAGCTTGATCTGGAAGAAATATATGCTTCTAAATTGCTATTTAAAAATAACCTTCAGGCTTCCTTGCCTCAATTTATGTATTTTCCTTACTTTTTAGATTTCTCATTCTATTTTTTGTAACCCTTTTCTTTTTTTAATTTCCTTTCTTATTCTGTCTCCCAACTTTATATTTCTGGTTGTTTAGGATATGCATCCCAAGCTGAACATCATAGGCAGCTGAGGTGCATGTGCTGTGGTAAGACCAATCACAGTACTATCTTGTAGACCAGGTACTGCTATATTTTCTCATCTGTCACCATCTTTCTCTCCTTCATTTTTTTTCTGTATGCTGAGTTCAACTAAATTGTTAATTGAGAAAGCGTTTTGGTACAAATTGGCAAAGGCCACTTAAATGCATGGTATATTTGCTAATCTTAATCTAGATTGGACCCCATATTAATTAGGGATTCCTTCCCTTCCCTTCCCTTCCTTTCCCTTCCCTTCCCTTCCCTTCCCTTCCCTTCCCTTCCCTTCCCTTCCCTTCCCTTCCCTTCCCTTTCTTTTCCTTTCCTTTCTTTTCCTTTCCTTTCCTTTATTTTCCTTTCCTTTCCTTTCCTTTCTTTTCCTTTCCTTTCCTTTTCTTCACATCAAGAATTACCTAACAGCTGTTCAGCTTTTTCAATCTTTCATGTATCTTCAGGCCTATCAGGACATAAGATTTTTGTCTTTTCAGGAAATTCTTTCCAAAAAGGAAAGAGACAGTTTTTAGTTAGGTCACTTCTTGAATTAGAATCTTAAATGTGAAAAGGCTGCAATAGCTTTTTCCTCAGACCCGGTGGAAATATGCAGTATTTTTGAATAGAAAAATTAATCTTTTGAAATTACTGATTAATTTCTACTTTCAGAAATATAATAAAAACAGTACAGTTGTTTGGCTGGCTTTGTTGAAGCGCATAAAATCAGGAGAGGGTAAGAAAATATAAGGATGAGTGAGGCAGGTATTTGCTTCAGCTCATCTTTGTATTATTTCTTGTTCTTACAAAATGCTAAAAACTCTTTTCTCACTTCATAAAAACTGAGAACTGTTTATGCATTGATACTTTTTGTTTTGATTATAAACTGGTTCTGAAAACTACTGTTTCCTGTAGAAATAGCATCTACACTAAATTGGAGATGAATCATTTTTTTCTGTTACATGCTGCAGTTATTATTTGTAGGACAGCTTTATTAAGTAACACTGCAGTGTATAGCTTTGTTCCGCTATCACAACAAGTTCTGATTAATTTTGTTTCTTGAGTCATCCAGTGACATCTTTAAGTAGTTAGAAAAATAAGTCACAAGTAAACTTATTTTCAGTTGATTCCACTTTGTGTTTTCAGCTAACAGCAAGTAATCTGTCAATTGACTATGTTGTATTTGAAAAAATGAATCCATAGCTCTTTTTGTTGGTAAGAATTTTTACTGAAACTTGTGAAATTATACAGCATGATCATTAACAAGATCCAGAGCCTGTACTATTAGCTATGCAGTGATTTAAAACCAATATGAAAGGCAAATACATGCCCTTCAAGAAGACCTGTTTGTTTTGACAGTGAAGACTCTCACAAGTCTTGTACTTGCACAAGATCAGGAACATAATGTTTCTAACATAATGTTTTTCATAAGTATACCATGAAAAACACTTTGCTATTTCTGCAGCATCTTACCAAAGAAAACTGTATTTTTAAAACTAAATATTTCATTCACTTTCAAATACCGAAACTCATGTACCAGTTGAAGGTGGAGAGCCTATATGGACTTCATGTAGATCATATCATATCATGAGCATTTGTGACTGTCTAGTGCCTTCTAAAAGCCATTTTCTTCAAATAACTGTATTTTCAAACAGACAAGACAATTTTTAAAAATCAAAAAAAGGTTGCTTTGGTTTCTTACACCTGTTTGGCAAGAGCAAGATCAGTTTGAAAGCATCTGTCTTACCATTTGAACAGTGCAAATCTATGGTTTTAGTTACAGTTTTTGTTTTATCTGTAATTATACCAGTAAACAACAGTTGTTATGCATAATGGTTCTTTAAACCAGCATGCAGTTCCAAAAAAAAATATTTAAAAGATTGTTTCAATTAAATGAAGTGATAACAGATAAGGATACAACTGTTCAGCTGCAGCTTTGTGGTGGAAAAGAAAAGAAAAAAAAAAGATAATTTGGGCATTGCAGATAAACAAGACCAGCTAAAGGGAATGTACAGTCTCTCTGAGCTTCTCAGTCTGGACCTTAAACTGAAGACAATTTATACCAAGTGCTGTCACCTTTCAGCTAATCAGTCTTAGAGTATTTGACAATTTTAACAGTGCCCATACCGTGTTTGTGTGCTTAAATTATTTACAGATCAGATAATGTTACACAAACAGTGAGATAGTGAATGCTTAACCTGCATCAACTTAGCTCATTCCAGTGGGTTTTGGGGAAAGCATGCATGGATCCAGCTGACCAGATAGCTTAATACTTGAGCAGATCCATAGTATGGTAAGTTACTCCTAGGTCTCTACTGGGTTTTTCAGTACTACAGGGAAGAGCAGGGCAGCTAAAGCATGCACTGCCAGTCCTAACTATACAGGTTTTTTTTCCTTAATTATTCATTTGTTTTTCACTCAGTCTTGGTCTAACACAGCAATTTCTCTTGTATATATTTTTCTGACTTCTTCCAGATTAGAATTTTGTACTGTCTGTGCCAGAAAGCAAGTAGCACAAAGGGATAACTTTGGGAAATGCAATCCAAAGAACATTTGTGAAAGTTGTCTGCCCTCAATGGAGATGTTTTATGAATTGTGCTGAATGTGGTATAGCTACCACATCACTAAGGAATAAAGAGGACTCAGAAGACAGAGATCTATGCAGAGCAGACTTGCACTTCAAGCTTGTTTCATTTCTGACAAATAATCTTCCTTTTTTGTACAGATTGGTCAGTTATGTAATGCTAGCTTGTTTTGGAGAGCTGTCACAACATTATCCCAGTAAAGAAGGCTTTCTACAAGATTTCCTCCTGTGGCATCTGATTGGAAGAAAATCTTTTCGGGTGTTATTGCACTGAGGAAGGGAACAGGCAATCAGGATTTCTCTAATCCTGCTGCTTTTCATGCATGATTTCTTCCATTTTTCATTTGTTACTCTTTGAAAAACAGATCAGCTAGCAATGGCTGGAAAATTTCAGAATACTTTTCCTAATTACAATAAAGAAAAAAGATTCTATGCTGTACTGCTTGGATGAAGAAGCAGACTATTACACTTCAGCTGTGTCTGCTCCAGCTTTGGTCCGTGTTAGAGGCTAGTGGAGTAGAGCAGTCTACATTTCTTGTGAAACATATTAGAAGTAAGGAAATAAGTACCTGGATCATCTGGCCAAAGCAATTGCCAGAATTGCCTTGCAAAGTGGCCTGACCAGTGGTGCCATCCAAAAAGGGGGTGCTTTACAGAGGTGACCTTGCACAGCTAGTAATGCTCTTGCAGATGTTGCTCTTCTGCCATTGTGCAAGAACCTTATTTATAAAAGGGAATATTAAATCCAGAGACAAACTTCATCATGCATACTTCATGACTGTTCATTGTTTGCATTGTTTTAGAGTAGAAGCCATCTTTTTTCATTGTGAGTACATGTTGATTTTATGGCACTTTACTACACTTCATTGAAGCTACCAGTCTGTTTTAAGTGCTTGGAATAAACAACATGACAGAATGTAATGGTAAACACAAATAGAAAGCAAAACCTATGTTTTGTGGTTCCCTTTTGCTAATATTTTTTATTTCATTTTGCAATACATTTCATTCAATTTCCTTTCATTTCTCAGTGTTTGAACTTCTTTTCTTTTCTAAACCAAGGAAGACAATGCTTAATGTAAATCTTTTTTTCTTTTCTCTTTCTAAATAATTGATGAGGAAAGGAGAGTTAGAACATTATATCATTGGAATGTCAGCAGGCTGTTAGAGTATTAAGGTAGTTACTTGCAACATTGCTCATTCTGTGACTATATTAATCTGGAGAAACTGCTGTCTATGAACACCTGCCTTTTGGAAAGCAAAAAGCATTTGTCCAGGTCCTACAGTATGAGTCCAGTAAGCTTCTGCATCTTTCAGATTTCAGTTGCCCTTTTTCAATCTCTTAAATTCAAATTTCACTGCTAAAAGTGTATAAGGGAGAGAATGGAGACAAGGGGAAGTAAATCTATTTTCTTGCTTTCAGAGCAGTTAAACATAAGGATGTTTTTCCTCATTTGTTCTCTATGAAGGCAATTTAAAAGATGTCATTAATTCAAAAAGAAGAGCATTCAGGGGCTAAGGTTCAGTGAGCACTGCCTGTGGCAACTAGGAGACTATTCTACTGAAAAAAAAAAATCAGAAAATAGTAAGCGTTTTAATCCTCAACTTTAATCCCTTTACTTCCTGTTTTCGAAATGAAATATAAATCAGGCACCGTGGAGTGCAGCAGTTTCTCCTGAAAGGGATGCTGGCAAAAAAAGGGATTAGGAATGAGCAGTGGTGTTAAAGGAATTTATCCACACAGTTTGTTGCAAAACTTTGGAAACCACAAGTGACCAGTTCTTTTTAGCACAGTCATTGCAAAACACAGACCTTGAAAGCAGTGGAGAACTTAATGTGGCTGTAGCTGTATCCCCAGATACTGCAGCTGGATAAGAAAGTCATACCTTTCAAGTAGATTCTGTCCTGTGGATGTGCTTTGGCAGTGATCTCTGGAGAGCTCTGTTCTCTAGGGAGCTGGAAACACTGAAAATACCCAGTGTTTTTCATGGTGCTTTTGTGACTATGGCAGTTGTTACAGAATCACAGAATGGTTAAGGTCTGAAGGAACTTCTGGAAGTCATCTGGTCCAATCCCGCTGCTCAGGAAAGGATACATAGATTAGGTTGTCCCTGATTGTGTTCCTGCAGATTTTGAAGATCCCCAAGGAGAAGACTCCACAAACTTTCTGAGCAACCTGTGCCAATGCTCCATCTCTTATACAATAAAGAAGTGCTTCCTGATGCTCAGATGGAATATATTGTGTTCCAGTGTGTGCCTATTCTGGTATCTATACACACTGGTAAGGTCCTAGGTCCTTTTCTGCAGAGCTGCTTTCCAGCTGGGTCAACCCTGGCATGTCCTGATGCCTATGGTTGGTGCCTGATTCCTTCACAAATACAGGACTTTGCATTTCTCCTTGTTGAACATCGTGAAATTTTTGTCCCATCTCTCCAGACTGTCAAAGGTCCCTCTGAATAGCAGCACAGCTCACTGGTGAGTCAGCTACTCTCCCCAGTTCTGTGTCCTTTGCAAATCTATTGATGGTGCACTCTACCTTGTCATGCAGATCATTAATGATGAAGCTAAGCAGCACTGGACTTGGTAACGACCCTGGGGGTACTCTACTCATTATTCGCCTCCAACTGTACATTGCACCACTATTAGTGTCTGGGTCCAGCCATTCATCCAGTTTTCGATCCATCTCACTGTTTTCTCATCAGGAGGTTCTCTATGAGAATCTTAGGAGGAACAAAGGGCAAAGGCCTGAAGTCCACGAAGACAACATCCTCTGCTGGCCTGTTGACTGATGATTTCATTGCAGAAGCTTGTCGGGTTGCTTAGTCATCCTGATGACTTTCTTCTTTTTCATGTTCCTAGAAATGGTTTTCCAGGATTAGCTGTTCTATCATTTTTCAGGGATTGATGTGAGGCCTACTAGCCTGTAGTTACCTTTGTCCTCCTTGAACTTCTTGAAGATTGGAGTGACATTTGCTTTCCTGCAGTCCTCAAGTACTTCTCCCAGTTGCCACAATCAAGTAAAGATTATAGAGAGTCGCCTGGCAATCACATCAGTCAGCTTTCCCAGAACTCTTGGAAGCATCCTATCAGGACCTGTCAACTTGTGTGTGTCAAGAGTGTTGGTTCAGCCTGATGTTAGCATATGTTATTTAACATCACAGTGCTTCCCTGCAACTGATTTCTGCCCTGAATTTGTAGTCCCATGAGCTCTGGCAGTGTGTGATGGAAACCGCACCAGAAAGAAGTGGTACTCAGTACATTTATAGACATACCGAAACACCTGCAATGGCTATCAGTGCATACCAACAGCATTTGTTGTTCTTTAGGTTGTAGTTATTTGACCCAGCAGCGACCCAAATCCCCATCAGGTCTTTAAGAGCATCCTCATTGGCTGTCCTTCTACCAAGATGAATGTCTATCCACGCAATGCAGATTTTACACTAATGGAGGTGGGTCCTGGGTGCTGGCCTGTATTAAGATCCATTTTGGGATCCATACTACTCCTGAAGCAATAGATGGGTTATATACTAGCTTCATTGGCAATCCCTGTGTGAGGAGAGCCTACATCTGCCCATTTGTTTTCTCCTTATGTTTCAGAGTTCTGCCCCATCTGCTGACAGTTATTTGTGAGGCTGCANGAGGACAAGCATATATATAAATACTGGGAATGGATGCTTAAAATGTCTGGTAAAGCACTTTAGGTATAATCACAGAATCACAGAATAGCAGTCACTGATATGGACCTTTCAAGATCAAGTCCAACCCCCCTGCTAAAGCAGGTTCCAAGAGTAGGTTGAACAGGTAAGCAATCCAGCAGGTTTTGAATATCTCTGGAGAAGGTGACTCCACAACCTCTCTGGACAGCTTGTCCCAGTACTCTGTCACCCTCAAAGGAATGAAATTTCCGTCTGTTCCAGTTTGGGTTTGTTACCCTTTGTCCTCTCAGTACCACTGAAAAGTCTATGGCCCCATCTACTTGACACTTGTCCTTTAGATACTTATAAGCATTGATAAGATCCCCTTTCAGTCTTCCCCGGGCTAAACAGACTGTTCTCTCAGCCTTTCCTCATAAGTGAGATGCTCGAGGCCGCTAATCATCTTTGTGGCCCTTCACTGAACTCTTCCTAGCAGATCCCTGTCTTTTTTGAACTGAGGAGCCCAGAACCAAACGCAGTACTCCAGATGTGGCCTCACCAGGGCAGAGTAGAGTGGGAGGATCACCTCCCTTGACCGTGCCCTTTTTAATGCACCCCAGGGTACCATTGGCCTTCTTGGCCACAGGGGCACACAGCTGACTCACAGCCAGCATGTTGTCCATCCACACTCCCTGGTCCTTTCTCCACAGAACTCTTCTCCAGCAGATCATCTCCTAACCTGTACTGATGCATGCAGTTATTCCTGGCCAGGTGTAGGACTCTACACTTGCCCATGTAAAACCTGATCAGATTCCTCTCCACCTGACTCTCCAGCCATCCAGTTCTTGTTGAAGGGCAGCACAGCCTTTCAGTGTGTGTCAGCCACTTCTCCCAGCTTTGTATCATCGGCAAACTTGCTAGGGTGCATTCTATTGCTTCATCCAGGTTATTGGTCAAGATATTGAATAAGAACGGTCTCAGCACCAACCCCCAGGGAACACCACTAGTTACAGACCTTCAACTAGACTATGCGCTACTGACCACAATGTTCTGAGCTCTGCCTGTCAGCCAGTTCTCAATCCACACTAGTAATCTCTATGCATAATAATACTCAGTCCCTACTCTTAAAATATTTTATTGAATTAAAAAGCAGTACTTCTTATTTTAAAAATGTAAAAATTGCTGACTTTGTCTGGAGTTCATCTTCTCTTGCAGAAGACTGAAGAAGCTTTTTCAGTGGAGAACAGTCAGTGACCGAAAACCAGACAGCACTCAAAATGAGAGCTAAAGGGATACTGATAAGAATGTGAATGTACAGCATGGCCCTGGACTACAGTCAATTCAAAAACCTGTCCTCTTAGTCATTTTCTGTTTCAGTTTTGGAAGAACAGCAAACTTAAAAGATTTTTTTTTTAATTGAACAGTTACCATGTAGGTCTTGTTACCAGTACCGTATGTTGGAAGCCAAAGGCCATGTGAGTTTCAAAAGGATTAAGGTATTTCTGTGGATAATGAGAGTACCCGTGGTTCTAAAGGCAGGGTTAAAAAATAAACACAAGGTTTGCAAGGGACATCATGCTTCAAGTCAGCATCAAGCAAAATAGACTAGGGAAAAGCTTGATTATTCTGTGCAGCTAATTTGCTCTTCATGACTCTTTCCTCTAAAATGCTAGCCTACCAGTGAACACTGTACATAACTTAAAGCAGTCTGAGTGGATCTTAAGCTTGATCTGGAAGAAATATATGCTTCTAAATTGCTATTTAAAAATAACCTTCAGGCTTCCTTGCCTCAATTTATGTATTTTCCTTACTTTTTAGATTTCTCATTCTATTTTTTGTAACCCTTTTCTTTTTTTAATTTCCTTTCTTATTCTGTCTCCCAACTTTATATTTCTGGTTGTTTAGGATATGCATCCCAAGCTGAACATCATAGGCAGCTGAGGTGCATGTGCTGTGGTAAGACCAATCACAGTACTATCTTGTAGACCAGGTACTGCTATATTTTCTCATCTGTCACCATCTTTCTCTCCTTCATTTTTTTTCTGTATGCTGAGTTCAACTAAATTGTTAATTGAGAAAGCGTTTTGGTACAAATTGGCAAAGGCCACTTAAATGCATGGTATATTTGCTAATCTTAATCTAGATTGGACCCCATATTAATTAGGGATTCCTTCCCTTCCCTTCCCTTCCTTTCCCTTCCCTTCCCTTCCCTTCCCTTCCCTTCCCTTNAAAGTAGCTACAAATGTCTTACACCAGCAAGAAAAAGAGGATGAAATAGGAATGGTCGTAAGTATGGAGTAGGTAGCACTTCTAATAAGGTAGTTGTGCGTTTTCAAGTTTGATAGAATCTGATATGGGACAGGGATAGAGGTAGTGTGTGTGTGCATGCATACATGCATCTCTGTGGATGCTTTCCAGTTCTGTAATTAGAGTGAGAAAGAAAAGCAATATCTGTGTAAATGTGAACTTCTCCGAGACAGTGTATGCCACAAAAAGAAGCATACATAGCAGCCTTCTGTGTGAAAAGACAGTACGTGAAAATATGAATGGCAAACAAATAACCAGTTTTCAGTAGAACTATGACCAACCCAGCATTTTTGTTTATGTCAGAAAATGACCACTTATAATACATCTCACTTAAACTGCACTTCCCTTCCTTCCAGTAAGATTGCTAGTTTCTTTTCTTTTTTAACTTGAAGTTTCCTTGACGATCTATTCCAGCTGCAGTTTTTTCCTTAGAATGGTGGTTTTTGTGTTCCATATCATTTTAATGAGGAGATAACTCAAACTATTTCACAGATTAGAATTATACCAGTCCAAAAAAAAAAAAGCTTGCTGTTTCAAGTCTAGCAAAGGTAGAATTTATTGCAGTGACGCCCATCTTAACATAACAGTGTTTTCCTCTTGTAATACTATTTCAAAATCAGAATTTCTTACTGACTTAAGATTTCCCAAAGTTTGACTGTGTGGATTCCAAGTGCTTTTGATTTTCAGTGTGAGAGACTGAAGAAAGCATCTGTGGCATGTTTTCTCAAATTAAGTTAGATTACAAAGATGGAAGCTATAGTTGTATTCAAATTCAGTGTTTATAGTAAAACTTCTAGGGGAGTAAAAGCAATTATTTCTTGTACAGGACTCAATGTAGGGTAGTTTAATTTCAGTTTTATTCTGTTTTCCTGGCCTAACATTTAATTGAAACAGAATGCAGAAGCAGATAAGGATATTGTGCATGCATATCAGTGAGCTGTGGTAGAAAATCAGAATAGTGCTATAACTCTCTAGAAATCCTGCCAACATGGTTCACTGTAAACGCAGGTTATTGAGGAATCCCTTCTTACTTCAGTGCCTCTTTGCTTCAAGATGTCTGTAGCCTCCAGTTGCAAGAACCATGACGCTTAGCAAGTATGAACTTGTCCTGTCTGTTGTCAACAAGGATTAGTTCAGTGCAGGAAAGTACTGGATCTTGATGCTGGTCTTCATGAGTAAACAGATGTAAACAGATGATTTAGCAAGGAAACCTCTAACACATGTAGACTCTCTCATGCAGCATAGCTTCATCTTGAACATGTATTTTTTCAGTGGTCACATCTGTATGCTGTCAGTATCATGATGCTAAAAAGACTAATTTGACTCTGCACAAGAAAATGTAATCTTCTGTCTACTCTTTTAAAAACACTGACAAAATGGGTCTCTCAGTGTTGACACATCATGCTTCTCTTTCCCACTGCCAACTCAACTTTTAGAGAAGAAAAATGCATGTAAAAGGCTACTTGCTAATTCTCTGACAAATAGTGCTTAGTAAACTTAGAGACAGTTACTAACTAAGATTCCTCTTTAGCTATATAATGAAAGAAAAACCACATTTGCAAAGCTTTGATGGTTGGTGTATAGCAATTCATCTCAATGACACATAGCAGAATTCAGGGGTTGGATTTTTTTGGCTTTTGTTGTTTTGTTTTGTTTTTAATAAAGCAGACACAGATCAAACCTGCATTGAATGAATAGCATGTAACCAATGTCTCTTTTACATGTGGAAGTACTGTACTTCTTAGACCTTATTAAGCCAGATTTCCCCATTTAAATGAGATTTTAAACACTGTGATTTGATGGCATAACTGATGGCATAGCAAATTTGAGTGACCAGAGGACCCTAGTCTTTACTGAAGAATTACCACAGTTAATGAGAGTACACCAAGACAGGCTTTGATATTACTGAGGTTCTATCTCATGCCATTGAAATAAACTTATCATATTTGAAAAATCCCAAACTATGTCTCTTCTAACCAAGAGTGTTCATAAACATGTTTTCCTTGATGGTATTAGATTCCTAATGAACAGAAATAAAGCTGAAGAAATGAGTCAGGTTATAGAAAAACATGCATATCTCAGATAATACACAAATTGTTTAGAGAAATATAAAAGAAATGATGCTTTCTTTTAAGAAGTCATTTTCTTTGGAAGTATATCATGCATCAAACTGACATCTTGTCTCTGATCTTGGACTCAAATACAACATGGAGGAGTTAAGAATGTAGAATCTTACTCTCTTCTAATTACTTTTGCTTGTGTCACTTAATATTTGGTAATTATCTAGTCATAGCTAAAATGCTAGTATAAAGTAGAATATCAATCCAGTGTTCTGAAAGGTGATAAACATTATTAGTTGATTATTACAGGAGTAAAAAAATTGTAAATTATGACTGACAGTAATTTGTGTATTAGAAAAAAATTGTCACATTTTATATTAGGAAGTCAACCATTCCCATATAATAATGGGAGTGGCTCAGATTTCTATAAAACTCATCAAGTCTTCCATGCAACTGACCTATTAGAGATGAAAATTAATCATTTTGAACAAGTATTTCATACAGGGAAGTTACTGGTGAGATGAGTTGTTGATTGTTAACTTGCTCTTTGGCCAGGCATAAATTTGTACTACGTTGCAGTACACTGAAAATCTCTGTACTCAGCATGGCTATTTTTTCATTTACTAATTTCATCATTCATCAAGATAACTTTTTAATGTTATTGTTAATCTATCACAAATAGATTGTCAGCATTTTAGTCACACACACTGTGATTGTACTGGTGCTCATGTGAGTGATCAAAAGGGAAATGCAGTATTACTGCCAGGATTTTTGTGTTGGGATATAATTTGTATAGACGTCAGGGAGTGTGTCAACTGTCTTTTACAGCTGTTTGATGACTCTATAGACTATGCTGCAAACACAGGTATTGTCTTTGGAACGGGGAAAGAAACAGACTGCAGCAATTAGGTTTGGTCAGTTATTATGTCACCTTTATATATTTTTTAAACTGAAGACAAAATTTTATGGATGCAGTGTATGGTAGGTTGATTTCCATATTCTTGAACTGATGTGTCTTTTCATTGATTTTTATGTGTTTCTTCACATGAGAAATAAGAATCAAAGCTCAGATTTCACTGCCAGTAGCAAAATGTAAAGTATTAATTTCAGTTAAAACTTTTTGTTAAGGTTTCTACTGAAATATGAAAAGAAATCTTTTACTAAGGTATTTTTCTACCCTGTATGTGTTTAGAGGACAAAAAGATCATCTCGATCAACCATAGCTGAATTAGAGTTTGTTTTTTATAGTTTATCTTGCTTCAAGAAGGCCATAGGTGCTGCCAGCCCTGTTAATGTTGCAGTCTGATTCCCACAAAAGAAATACCTTCAAATGCAGAGGCCAAGCTTTAGGTGGCGGAAGAAATAGGACTCTGCGATCACAGCATGATTACTGTGTCTGTCTAGAGAAAATAGTCATGGTGTGGAATGGAGTTTTCCAGAAGTTGTGTGTAGTTTGGGAAGCAGTTGTGATTTCCTGCCTGCTTCTGCTACAGCAACGCTTACCCATGTCTGATACCAGTCTGCTAAGCAGGAGGGTAGAGAACATTTCTGATGGTCTACCATTTCTGATGGCACAACAGTAGTTACTCCTAAATAGCAACTCGCAAACATACTGAGCAGTGAAAAAGAGTGAAGTTATTCCCAGCAACTATTATTATTCAGCATGGGTACTTGGTAGTACATTTAGTATCAGTTTGTCTGCACTTGTACAAATCACTGTAACACTCATCTCTTGCTCAGGAAATTTCATTACATGTATGTTAAGTACGTGCATTTTACTTCTAAAAATTATGTACTATAATATGCAGTACATGCATGCGTGTATGTGTTTGTACATGTAAGTTTATAAAATCCATATTTTCAGCTCTTGTGGTTGTAAATATGAAACGACAATTATCTCTGCTTTTTAGAGGTTTAGAAATATCTTCAAAAGTCGGATCACAGCTGTCTTCCAGTGTTTGTTTCACTGTTTTTGTTTGCTTTTGTTGTTGATCCTTTTTCTTTTGTTTACTTACATATGCATTAATATTGGCTACTGGGCAAGCCAGAAAATTTATGTCTGTATAGCCTGTCATGATAGATTTCTTCCCAGTGTCAAAGAGCTTGCAAGTCCAAAGGAAATTTCCTGAATAATGCAAAATAGGCTTGCACTCATTTGGTTGTTGGTGTTATATGATGCTAGTAACTTGTGTATAAGTATTTTCTTAACACTTCCTTGCTCTGCTCACTGCTTTATCCATAGTGAATGCCATCCAATTATACAAAATTTATTAGTTTCTTACTCACAAAAAAAAAAAAAAAACAAGCAACTTTATAAAGGCAACATCCATAAAATTGTATTTTTTTATGAAAGAATCCTGATTTTTAATAGGTCAGATTTTTTCGTATTTATTTTTATCATAGATTGCATATAAATTTAAAGCCATATAATACAAAAATATAATTGATAAGAATTTGATTCTGGATATACTTGTCATTTAATTTTGTATGCACCTCCTTTCATGAAAAAAATATGTTACTCATATTAGCAGTAAAAATAAAATAAATAGTAACAGTGAACATCAGACAACCGTTCATGCTACTCTGGAAGAAACATCTGGACCTATAGCAGCTTGTAAATATGGATAATAAATGAAAAGCATTTGTCAGAGCCTTTCTCCTTTTCTCTTGTTTTCTATTTCTTTCTTTTCTACAATTTATATATGTTCTAGAATAATAAATATATCTCAAAAAGTTAATTTACATTCTGGTTTAACAATGAATCACTGGATTTTGAAGAGAAGAAATAAACTTCAGCATGCACAGTCTGCATATGTAACCTTTCTATTATAGTCACCATAGCTGTGGTGCTTAGAATGTGTAACACCAACTCTCTGCTCTCTTGAAACAGTTTTGTACCAGAGCATGTCATCAGGAATCATTTGAATGATTATCAACACCCTGTGGCACAGTAATGGGTCTTTTTCAGTTGCATTTAGAATCCTTCCTTTCTACTATTGTTTCTTCACATCTGAATATAAGATGGACAGAAACTCCTGTCATTTCTCTTTTGCCTCTTAGGAGCTTGCTGGAGGTGTTGGGTTATATTCTAGACCTCCTCACCTTTCATGGTGAGCACGTCCATCCTCACCATAGTGAGTGATATAGTGCCTGACTGTTCACTCCCAGCCCCTCATTTCCTCTGCCACTGACATGGATGCTTTTCTGGCCCTACAGTAACCTGGTACAGGATGCCAAACAAGCAGGAAAATGTCAGTATTTCTAATAGTGTCATTCTGATGATATAAGAGATCACAGACATTAATAAGTCTCTATTATACGTGAACTGGGACATTCTTTTGTCTTTCACAGTGTATTGCAAAAGGGTACACATAAGTTCATCTGTCCAAGGTCCAATCTGTACAAGTTGCCCTTGTCCTGAGTACAGTCTTGTTAAGCATGAGGCAGAGTTCCCTTCCTCACATTCGAGAAATATGTGCTGTAACTGAAGGATATTTATCAGAATTTAAAAGAAAAGAATTCTCCTCGTTCTCAATTCCTTTATCTAACCTCTCAATATTTCCTCATTCCTCATTACTATTTATGTGTATCATATTGGTTTCTTGTTTCTTATCTCTTGTGTTGCAGTTGCGATCAAGCTCAGAGCTTGGACATGACATCCTGAATGACTGCCTCACAATCCTGCCCCTCCAGACAGCACCGTTACCACACAATGCTGTGGATAACGTATTGGGACACTCCACAGGGCCTGCTCATGACATTTATCCAGGTATAGAAAAGACAAGAAAAAGCTATATTACTGCTTGCTTGGGATTAGGAATTATTTTACAGAGTACTCTAAAATTCATGTCTATTTGTGAGAGGAACAGAATCTGCAAATATGAAACAATGTAAAACAGATTTTAGTATCTGTCTTTTTGATGGGAAGGGGGAAAATTCTAGTTTTGTACCTGAAAAGACCTACCACAATATTTTTTCTCAATAGGCATTCTGCTAGCAATTCACTTCACCATAGAATCATAGAATGGTTTGGGTTAGAAGGGGTCTTAAATGTAATCTACTTCCAACCACTTTGCTGTGGGCAGAGTTTCCACCCACTAGATCAGGTTACAAATGTCTTCTTGTAGGCAGCTTGAACTGTTGAATTCATCTGGATTTAAGGAAGGTATTTTTCCTTTTCATTATTCATGAATCCCACATCAGTTTCTAGTAGATCTACACCAGTGAACTTAAATGCTGCATTATGAGCTCTAATATTATATAAGTACAACAATAAGCATATTTGTGCTATAAATGTGATAGTGCTATTTTTATTGTGTGGATTACATATTTGAGATTTTCATATTAATACATCAAACTGACATACCTGGCTAAATGTACAGTAGATGTTCAGGCTTCGGCCTGAAACATTTGGGAAGTAAGGAGGGAAAATATACCTCGGACCTCAAGAAAACAGTGGGTAGGATGTTAACATTTTAATGTGGTATTCTAGTAGTTGTGAAGACATCTGGTTTTAACTTTAAGACAGAATGCATTACGTCTTCTAGCAGTCCAACTACTAATTGAGGACCAGACATAGGAAGTGAAAGAATTGGCTGAATGATATATGAAGTGCTGAAAATGACATTAAATGAAGTGGTTACCTCAGTAAGTGTTTTATTTTACTGACAGCCTTGGAAACACAACAGTTCTGTCATACGTTTTTGTCAAGGTTGCCATGACTACATACTAGTTGGTGTTTATGTAGGCTTACATGACAAAAATCAGGAAATTTAAAGCTGTGATTTAAAGCTATGAAATCCTAATTTATAAAGTAGTTGTTATTATCTGCAATCTGTTAACCTTCAAATGCCTTTGTCTGATCATAGTCTGTGTGGCACCTGTTACCTCAGAGCTTAAGGAAAATTCAGAATTTGGTGCCCAGGGATCCTCTAGTGACATAGTATTAGTTGCATCTGCTTTCTTTATATTGTGCTTTAAGAAGGAGCTGGATGATGAGGAATATTTAGATTTATAAAAATTATTTACTGGCATTACCCAGTGCACTGCAAAACTTACATTTAGAGAAGAAAAAACTCAGCTTTTCCTTTTCTTTTCAAGTGCATAAATAATGTGGAAGTTAGATGGGATCATATGAATTCAGTACCTACAGCTGACACCAGGTTTTCAGAAATTCAAGACATTCTCACAGACTTCCAGTGTATTCTGTGTAGCACTGAGCTCTTTCACAAGCCTGGTTTCCACACTATGATTCAGAGTTAAAACTCAGGCTTCTGGGTGAATCTGAACTAACTGTGACTTGAACAAACTGCTGCCCATGACTTATCAGGTTCCTAAGCCAAGTGAAGCAAATGTTTCCTGCCAGCTCTTAGCTGGCAGTTGTCTGTGATCATCATATCCCATAGACCACTTCCAAGGCTGTGGCATACATTCTGTGACCTTGTTCATGTATTGTCTGTCAATAGATTGGGTTTACAGCACTACTGATTTTTGAGACTCTTTGATCTAATCAATCATTTGTGGGTTATTTTTTCTTACTTGGCATTGTTTCCATTGTGTAGCAATTTTTATAAACTTAATCAACATTTTTTTTTAGCGTTAATTTAAATCATAGAATCATTTGAGTTGGAAAGAAGCTGTAAAGGTTATCTAAACTCTTTTGCAGGTGCTGTGGTGATAGGACAAGGGGAAATGGTTTCAAACTTAAAGAAGGGTAGATTTAGGTAGGATATAAGGAAAAAGTCTTTTAAGTGAAGGTGATGAGGCACTGAAACAAGTTGCCCGGAGATGTGGTAGATGCCCCTTCCCTGGAGACATTAAAACCCAGGCTGGACAGGGCTCTGAGCAACATGATCTAGCTGTAGATGTCCCTGTTCACTGAAGGGGAGTTGGACTATGTGGACTTTAAAGGTCCCTTCTAATTCTAAGGATTTTATGATTCTGTGGTTCTGTGATTCTATGATTCTAGTCCAACTCCCTTGCAATGAACAGGGGCTCCTACAGCTAGATCAGATTGATCAGAGCCCTGGCCAACCTGACTTTGAATGTCTCCAGTCACAGGGCATCTACCACCTCTCTGGGTCTTCTCTGTGAGTAGCAAACTGATTTTCCTTACACATGTTCCCGGCTATCTATAACTTGGCAAATGTCTTGTAGCTTTATATTCTTACTGCAGAGGCGATACTAGTGTTGTTTCACTTAAATTGGCTTAGGGCATTGTGTCAGGTATAAATTAATCTATGTCACTTCACTGTGACAACTGCATGATCAAGTTGAAATTAATTGTTTCACTAAGTACTCAATAGAGTTGCTACATAATAATATGCTATATAGCAAAGTCAGTTAAGTCCAAAAGGAAGGGACTGGGGGGTAGTGTAGGAATGACAACATTATTAATGCCCCAAACATGAAATGCAAACACCTGAAAGCTTAAGTGTACTTGCACAGTGAAGTTACTCTTCCAGCTTCTCTGAAAACAGTGGTGTATTTTGTGAGCATGAAGAAAAACACTGAGACTTTTCTGAAAAATAAAGCATATGATTTCTACAAGGAACTGATAGAGCACATGTTAGCTGAAATGTGTTTGTGCCACTTTTCAAGTAGAAACAAAATAAATTTCCATTATTCCAATGCCTTCAACTTCTCTCACTTTGAGGCTGCTTTTCTCATACTTTATGCACATTTAAAGCAAATGAAGGCTTTCTCCTTTCCTAAGAGATTTACACGATAGACATTTGGAAGCAAACTATTAGAAATATGTGATTACAAAAACAGACATTTAGATAACAGTCCATTTCTGCTTACTGAAGTGCAACAGTGCCTAGAATGATCTCTGTTTCTCTGTGCAGATACAGAATCTGTAGACACAGATATATTTAGATGAAAATATGAAATAATCTTATTGATTACATATGTATTACTTAAACTTTAGGTTGCAAAAATGCTTGCCTGGTCTTGTGGCCTTTCTGACTTCACTGAAGAAATCTAAACTGAGAATAATCCTGTTAATACAGTGAGGTAACATGAGAGATCTTCTGCTTAAAACAAACACAAATTTACTGAAAGTATGGCTAACAGTACAACAGATTGCCTTTATAGAATGCTATATAGAAATGTTCTCTAAACTCATGGTAGCAGTGGCAAGGGAAGAGGTACTTTGGGGGTAGAAGTAAACAAAGTGCTGATTTTTCAATAATAAATCCAACATAATAAGTTACATACTTGTTGATAATTTGCAAAGGGGAAGGATGATTATTCTTCTTTTTAAAATTGTTGACTGAAATTATAGTTTTCTGGCTTCATTAAAAAAAAAAAAAAAAAAAAACCTTTGGGTTCTGTATCTTTTTAAATGCTTCATTTCTGTCAGTTTTTCAAAGTAACCTTATTCAGAATTAGCTTTTCCACCCAAATTATTCCTGTGCATGAATGCATGTGAATTTAGTTTCTCATAGAAATAATGTCTCTGCAGAGATATTCTCCTGGAAAATTCTTATATTCTAAAAAAATTGTTTGTGTTGAGACTTCAACTTCCTTTTTTTTTTTTTTTCATCTGAATCTTTTGCTCTTTCTGGATTATTTTATCTTGTATATTTATATTTATCTTGCTCAGAAGAAAAAACATTTTTGTTAAGTAGTGCACTTAATTTTACATCTTTCTATGTGGATCTAGCTATTGGAGTCAGCGTGAATGTTGGTGGCCATGAACGTTTCTTCAGTTTCATACCATTCAAATCAGATGTTTAATGGGAATCTGTGTGTTCACACAAGCAACACACATTTAACAGTTGAAACTCTAGAAAAGCATGCCATACACGCAGCTCCCAACAAAAAGTGATCAAGTTATGTAGCAGTTTCTTAAATAGTATCCAGAATTTTCTGTCTGTGTATTAAGACCTACTCTACCAGGAAAATGACCTGTCACTGACAGTAGTTGTTGACTGCCATTAGTCTGTGAACTGCCAGTGGCTGACAGTATTTCCCTTTTTGCTGGTGTTTACCAGATTCAGGTAATGCCTTGGACCAATGCCGTGTCTACGCCAGAAAGTCTCATGGTAGCATTTCCACTGCGAAGCAGCTGCTAGCATTGCAATTTCATTTCACTGCATGCCCATGGAGATGTTGTTACTGGTATGCTACCTGCCAGAATCTGTGGGCATTGTGTAGTCTTCCACAACATCATTCATGCTGCTGCTCTTGGGGGCTTCATTACAAGACTCTGTGGGAGCCCAGGAATGCTGCTTTGTCATGCTGTGATTGTTTAACATAGCATGTGCGCAAGTATGTTTTTGCAGATAATATCTATGCTTTTTCTTCCATAAACATTATTCCTTCTCCTCTGGCCCCTGCTATAGTTAGCTCTTATTTTATGCCACATACTGTCCATCTGTCAGAAACAGAAATACAGAGAAATTGTTGTGAAATATAGCAAAAAGGTACTATTGATTCTGTGGTGAATACTGCATTGGACTTTAGGTTGCTCAAGTTCAGAGAAAACAGCTTTTGCCAATGACAGATGGTTGCCCGTGCCTGGCTGCAGGGAGATTTTTTTGCCAGGTCTCCTGTACAGCTGTAGGAACCCATGTTACCACTGCAGCCAAGCCTGGCTGGAAATGTGCAAGCACACCTTAGGAAATACCTACCTGAAATCCTCACCTTTGTTTAAGACAGGGAATAACATTCACAGTCCAGACTTTTTTCTTCTATTACAGCCTTGAAATAATTTGTTTTAAAGAAAAATATCACAGTACTAGAAAACCAAGCTGTTGTATTTTCTTACGGATACCAATTATTTTCTCATTAAAAAAATACAAGTTATTCTATATTTCCAAGGAGAAATTTAAATTATCCATGATTTTCTTTAGAACAGAGATTCTAAGTTTGTGTTTATTTTGCAATTTACTGATTTACATTAAATATTCTCTCTACGTATTCTGTCAGAATGCTTGTTTGCTTTTCAGTATTTCCTCTTGTGTTGCATGTAAGCAAAATATGGCAAATTCTAAAGGATATTCTTTTTTTTCTCCTCTGCATTCCTGTTATACTAATCTGAGTGACAGGATTGAACAGAATGATTTTTGGGAGTACACGAGGAAAGTGAAATAACAACTATAGCTACCTTGCTCTTATCTTAGAGGAGTCCCTTTCTTACTGAATTGTTCCTTGTTGGTTTAAATGATCCCTCACTTCACCATATGATCTGCATCCTCTGTGTCTTTCCAAGGTTTGGGAGACATTCAACTGTCAGGTATCAGCTATGACTTGCATTGGCGTTAGGAGGCTGTGATCCATGTAAGAATGAGCAAACAGTAGGGCACAGAGCAGAGGACAGCCACAGATGGGTTTGTTGGCCATCTTTCCACGCTGTAGAGCAGTCTCCATTCCTCCAGCTTTGCCCAGCATTGTGACTCATGCCTACTTTCTCTACACTTTGAATTACCGCCACAGTGTCTGTGTCAGGTATTTTTTTTCAGAGTGGTTTCCTATCCGGTCTTTCATTGACTGCCATCTCCACCAGCTGAAACATGTCCAGGACTGCTCTTGGAGGAAGTTACAGCATAATCATAGGATCTTAAGAGTTGCTGAGGTTGGAAAAGACCTTAAAGATCACCAGCTGCAACCTAACCATACTACCCTAACTCTAACAACCCTCCACTAAATCACGTCCCTGAGCACCACAGCTAAATGGTTTTTAAACACATCCAGGGATGGTGACTTAACTACCTCCCTGGGGAGCCTATTCCAGTGCTTAACAACCCTTTCTGTAAAGAAGTGTTTCCTGATATCCAACCTAAACCTCGCCTGGTGCAACTTGAGGCCATTTCCCTTCTTCCTGTCACCTGTCACCGGTGAGAAGAGACCAGCCTTGCTTTCGCAGTAAGCACCTTTCAGATATTGAAAGAAAGCAAAAGGTCTCCCCTCAGCCTCCTCTTCTCCAGACTAAACAGCCCTGTTTCCTTCAGTCGCTCCTCGTAGGGCATATTCTCCAAGCTCTTCACAAGCTTTGTTGCCCTTCTTTTGACCGGCTCCAGCACCTTAATGTCCTTTCTGTATTGAGGTGCCCAAAACTGAACACAGTACTCGAGGTGAGGCCTCACCAGTTCTGAGTACAGGGGCAGGATTACTTCCCTAGTCCTGCTTACCACACTATTTCTGATACAAGCCAGGATCCCATTAGCCTTCTTGGCCACCTGGGCATACTGCTGGCTTATATTCAACCGACTGTCCATCAGTACACCAAGGCCCCTTTCCATCAGGCAGCTTTCCAGCCACTCCTCCCCAAGCCTGTAGGGTTCCTTAGTGTTGTGGCCAAAATGGAGGACAATTATACTCCTGAGCCTCTCCTTAACTCTGCTTAAGCGTAGTGAGCCCCCTGTGTATCACACAGGTTGGCTCACAATGAGAAAGAGAGGAGTTACAAAAATAAGCTGAAGACTTGGGGAAGGAGATGGGCTCCCACTCTTTTGATCTTGGGCAGCAACATTCAGAATTGTGACATCAGAAATAGTTTTTTTGAAGACGAGATTGTGTCCTAAAAAGAATGTTTGTTCTGCTAGGACAGCAGCATCCATAGAAGTGTTTTAGCTATAGAAAGACGTAATAGCAGAGATAGCACCCTTTGGGGAACTAAATTCTAGAATTTTATCAATAAATTTGAATCATTAGCTCCAACGTGCTCGCTAGCATAATATAAGTTTTATAGACATAATTTAATATATTAAACTAGGCTTTTTTGTAAAAGGACTGGAACATATGACAACCAGTGACAACTCATTTTCCTCTTGTGAACAGTCTAAAAAATTTTTAAAATCTCATTTATTTCTCAAAATTCATAAAATATTTAAGAGCATGTATTTGGCTGCTGCTCAACATCAACATTAACTGCCTGACACAAATGTCAGTGAAAATAATTGAGTAACTGGATTGTCAGAAGGATTTGGTAATCAGAGTCTTAATTCCAAATTCAAAGAACTTTTGAAAATGAGATTACACGATTTTTGTGGTAAACTCATTAGGGAATTTGGAAGGAGTCCTGTAATTCTTTTAGTTAAATCATTTAGAGCCTTTCCTTATTCGAAATACATGTGAAAGCAACCTCATAGAAAATTATGAAACTGTTAATGTTAGTTCCATATTTTTGCATATTTTATTAGGCAGTCTATAAGCAATAACAGCAATATCTGTGTTTGGGTTGAGGTCTTCAAGAAATTTGAAATTTTTACAGATGGAAAAATATATAAAGTTATTTCACTACCTAAAAAACTGTGCTTTCAGTTTGCTCGCTAGCTCTGAAAAATATTTCTTAGTATATATTATTTGCCACTTTTCCTACACTGTGAAACTATAGAAGAATTGCAGCTCATTCAGGCAAAATTCCCAAGACAAGGTACACAACTATGTTTTTCCTAGTTTCATGAGAGCATTGTTTGGTAGCAACAGAGGTTATTTAGCTATTTTTTGTATGTCTGCCTGATGAAGGTTATTTCTCTCCTTTTGGTTTCAGTGGCCGTGTTCCCCAGCATGCAGACAAGTGGAAGTGGAACAGCGGCTGGGGCAGTGTCCTTGTCCCAGCCCAACAGCCAGCCCTCCCCGGGATGTAACATACAGAGTAGTTCTCTCCATCCTCCTTCCCGGTTATCTCTTCTCTCAGTTGCAGACTCTGAGAGGTAAGACCACCTCCTGCTTGTCCCACACCACGGCTGAGTCAGGACTGCCTTCAGAGCTGCCAGGATCAGCAGAAATTGAATTGTTGCTGTTCAGGAAGTTGCTGATGGTAGCCCCTGTGATAACAATTACTCTGGGTGTGAGTTTACTCAGGGAAGGAGAGATGAAAGAGACTTTACTATACCAGCCTGGTGGTGACTCAGGGCAATTCCTGTCCATCTCCATTTCAGGGACTTTCTCCAAATTCCTTCTGATTTCCACCAGTGCCCTAAGCAAGGAATGCCAAACTGGCTGGAACACTTTAAACATCAGAGGAGCCCAGTAACACCTATTGGAATGGGGATCCTGAGATTCATGTTTCAGTTTGCTTGCAGTAGGAGAATCATAAATTTCTCTCTTTTCTCTCAATATTCTCTTAATACGGACTATTTCAGCAGGAACTTATAATCTTTTCTGTTATTAAGACTAACAGATAATGAATAGGTTTTAATTCACCGTTTTAGAGCTTGATTTATAGTCAGCACTTACTTTATGCTGGCTAGGTACAAACTCTTGGCTGCTTCAATGATTTTAGATATGTCAGTGATGTGAAAATTGCTTAAAATGTTTTAGACATTTTCTAAATTATTGTCATCAGTATCTCCAATTATTTTTATAGCATGTGGCATTATCACACTTCAATGCAAATAGAATAATGACTTACTTACTCTTACTCTACTTATATGGTTACTTAAAACCATTTTTTTTTAAATCTCACTATTTTTCAGTGCTTTAAATGATTAATTATGTTACAAATATACTTCAAAGTGTTTAATTTCCTTGTGTGTTAAAAATTGCAGTAATTTGGAGAACACAAAGAGTCCAATTATAAACCCAAGAGCATTCACTAGATTTTGATTACTGATACTTCTTTTCAGGAAAGCATTAGTAACTTCAGTTTCTATCAGGAAGATGAAAGAGCACAATGGTTCAGGGAACTGATAACAGGCAAAAGTGCTTCTCATTTTCACATGACATGAGTGAATTCAGTTATTTTTGGAGCCACTGAAAGTTGTTGATGCGTAAGTCGGAGATTGCCATTTGACTATCATCTAGTGGCTCAGTCCTTCCTCCCCTCTCCTGGCCACACAGTACTGACCTTTTTCCCTTGATCCAGCTTTGTGTGCAAACTCTGGAACTGCTCGTGCTCTCTTGCCCCACCTGCTTTTATTTCTTAGTACAGTTTTCTGTCTGATATCCTCATCCAACAAATACCAGAGCACAAGGTGACAGGCATGAACTGATCAATAGCTAGTGTTATATTGTGATAAAAGGCAGTGATCTTCTAATTGGCCTACGCATGTCTTAACCCATGGCCCACAGGCTTACTGTGGCCTGGCACAGCTTGCAATGTGGTCGCTGTCTGCCCTGCACTACAAAAGCTGTTCCCCACAGAGTGGCCCCAGGCATTGCTCAGCAATAACCAGACCATCAGTGTGCTGCTATTAATGCTGTGCTGACTGAAAGCCGGGCAGAGGGAGGACTTTGCTGCGTAGTGCTGACTCAAGCGATGGCAAATAATTGTATGCATTTTAATACATAGGCTAAACTGCAGAGAATACGCAGTTGTGCTTTCTGTTTTGATACAGGAGTTTGAGAATAGGTAAAATAGGTTTCAAGATTGCAAAAAAAAAAAAAAAAAAACCATAAATTTATATTTCTGGCACCATTTTCAGTTGATATAAATACATTTACACTATGACCTAACTTATAAAAGTCTTGAATGGGTTACAGATCTCAGAATATTACTGCTCTCTACAGAATAACAATGATAAAAAGCTTGCATTGTATACTCCTTTATCATGGGTTAGCTGTGTATGCTCTCTTCTAAAGGGTTTAAGTTTTTTGTTTCTCATCTGTGGAGCTACTTTGGATTAAAAAAACAATTCCAGTATCTTGATTTGAGAAATAGGACATATGGCAATTTAAATTCATTAAGGAAAATGCATTAAAGCAGTTTTCATTTCATTACAGAACATATAGTACAAATTAAGGTGAGTGTTTAAAATAAAAACTAACACAGAATCTGTACTTTGAATCTAATACCATTCACATGTGTAAAGATCCTGCAGTTATATGTCACTACCACTACTTTCTGGATGTAATGCTAGCTGTGAAAATGTGAGCTGAACAAACAAACACTTCAGTGTACAATGCATGAGATATGTGGCTTTAAAACATGTGATAACTTGCATAATAAAAATGCAAGTTTACATTTGTTTGTTGCAGCTTGCTAGTTCTGATTTTCAGTACTTCCCTAGTTTGAAATATTGCAGCTGTTCAATAAAGATAGCAAAATGTTACAGTACCCAAAGTCATATCTATGAAAGATATATACTTGGGTTTTTACTGATTTTTGTAATAACGGAAAACATGGGCATTCAGGGAAGCTAAAGAAGAAAATAATCTATTGAAAACTAGAAAACCAGTTCTGTTTTTATGCGGAATATTTAATTTGCAACTTGGTGCCACAACACTGATGATGCCAAATGCTTGAATTTATTTGTAATAATTTTGAATATTAACTTTCATGGTCACAAACAAACAAACAAACAAACAACAACAAAAAAAGAACACAAAAGCTGCATACCTATTTTGTATTAACCAATGTGAGAGCATGTCAGATGTTCTTTCAGCATTTTGGAAACCAGGGCTAGTGGTATGTCCCTGAAGCATGATACAACCTGGCCTGAGGAATGCCTGGAGACTACAAGAAGCTGGGAAAAAGAACTTGAGCTTAACTGTTCAGTGATGCATTACTGAAATGCTATTATAAGTTCTGTGGCAGCGCTTCTTTTTGATTATTTGAGTGTGTGTCATATTCCTTTTATGCCTTTGCTGTAATATAGTAAGTAGCTCCACACCAGAAGCAGAAGACTCCAAGTGCTTCTAACCAAGGAGTTGGGACATCATGTTACAAAGCACTTTGTATGTGGCATACAAGGGTCTTACTTGAAGATAGCCTTTAGGTAGCGATGCAAACAGGGTTTGAAATCAGCACAGTAATTTCTTTCAGGATTGCTACACTTGGGAGGTTTAGCTGCTGAGACATTATCACTTTAGTGAGCAAATGACATTTAGAAACGGCAATAAAGAGTGGAGGTGACAACAGGTCTAGTCCCAAACCTGTGCCAGAGCAGGCCTAGCAAAGCTTGGAATTGTTCTGTCCATGCTTTCTCTATTTTCTGAAGGCAGTATTTTCCCTTTTGAAACCCAGTTTTCTAATACAGTTCAGCCACAGAAAATGATGAGAGAGATGTTAAAGTTTTATTTATCTCTGTCTTCTTCCACTCTCCTCACCAAAACACCTCTGACACTTTTTGGGGGGCCATTCTTTCTTCCTCCTGCCTCTCCTTTGGCTCCTATGGACCACTGGTTTGATCTGACAGAGCAATTCCTGTGTTCCTAAAGCTAGAGGACTTGCAGCATTAAAAGGATTTTTAAACACTTGTTAATGACTGGTAAGAAAGATGTAGCAATAGTAAATGCAGTCAACATCCCTGAGAAACCGTGGGGATAGAAACTTCCTGTGGAGTTGTTGCCGTGCAGGATGCTGAACAAAAATATGGAAAACGATTTTGCTTTGCTTTGGCCAAAATACATGTATTTCTGTTGTGGGAAAAGATTATCTTTAAAAAAAAGAAAAGGAAAAGATCAGTTGCAACTTAAAGTCGATGGAGATAAATATATTTTATCATAGGCAGGTAAAACAAATAAGGATTTTAAAAAAATCAATGATTTCCCCAAAGTTATGAGAATCCACTCATAACTTTGGGGAAATCATTGGTTTTTTAAAAGTGTGGTTTAAAGCTTTCATAGAATCATAGAATCATAGAATCACAGAATCATAGGATCATAGAATCATAGAATGTCCCAGGTTGGAAGGGACCTCAAGGATCATGAAGCTCCAACCCCCTTGCCACATGCAGGGTGCCAACCTCCACTTTAATACTAGACCAGGCTGCCCAGAGCCCCAGAACCTGGTCTTGAACACCTCCAGGGACGGGGTGTTTCCTTACAAGTGTTCCTGTGTTATATTTATTTGACTGTCACTGACAGTTAGTTGGTTTACAGAGAATTACAGTAGAAAATATCCCTCATTGACAATGTATTGAATTAAAGAATCATAGAATTGTTAAGGGTGAAAAGACCTCTAAGACGATCTGGTCCAACCACCATCCTCACAATGTCCACTAAACCATGTCTCTTAGTACTACATCCACACATTTCTTGAACACCTCCAGGGACAGTGACTCCACCACCTCCCTGGGCAGCCCATTCCAGAGCCTGATCAATCTTTTTGCCAATATCCAGCCTGAACCTCTCTGACACTGAGGATCTGTGAAGTCTCTAGCACACAGGATAAAGACTGGAGCCAAAGAAGCATGTGAGACTGCAGAATGGGGGTGTTTAATGCAGAGAACAGAGACATTGTCACAGATTTGCAGGATTTTTCAAGCAACTTGATGGCAATCAAGAAAAATTGTTCTTCACTTAACACTGTCAGGAAGTGCAGCTCTGCACAGGACAATTCTGGAGACAGCAACATGCTACCGGGAGCTCATGGCTTTGTCCTCTGCCCAGCCAAAACATCAGCTAATTTGAGATGAAAGCCTGATCTCCTGGCTGTATCGACTGCATAATATTCTGGCATGCATTCCAGACAACTACAGCCCAATAAGAAGCTAATATATCCAAATAAAAAACAGGTATATAATCAACCAGTTTTGAGAGCAGCGACCCAATGACTTGTGATTAAAAAATGTTGAATGAAAAGTATGACATCTGAAGAAATAAAAGACCAATGTTTTCAGCCTTAATACTCAATTTCCATTTTGGAAGCATATTGAAAGCTATCATAAGAATTGGTCATATGTAAAAATATCATACACTTTATTTTCCGTTGTAAAGTCCAAACCAAAAAAAAAACAAAAACAAACAAACAAAAAAAAAAAAAAAAAAAAAAAAAGAGAGAGAGAATTAAGATAAAGAAGCAACATCCAGCATAGTTATATAGTTCTTACCTCAAATAATACCACTAGTAGGACGCTGTGCAATAGTCAAATACAGATATACAGATTAATGATGAACTGTCTTCTCCTCTTTCCTTATTCATACAGCAGTTAGCTTTTTTTTTCAGTGTAATTTTTAACAAATTATTTGTTGCCTAAGCAAAGAAAATATTCACTTGCCCTTCTTAATGTAGTTTCATATGCTGTTATAATTCCAGCAGAATTTATTCAAAACTGCACAATAATTGGAATTAACAATTTTCCATGCAAACTATGGGAAAAATGGGAAAATAGAAATACGGAATATAAGTAATATGGAATAACAATATTTTCTCAATTTAGACAAATTCACTTTTCTTTTATAACTCTGAAGCAGCACACATAGGAAAAGCAGGAATGTAAAAAACTGGGGATATGAAACTGACAATGCAGTGTTCCTGTGGCCCAAAGAATTGTTTGGTATTTGGATTCTTATAAGTTGCTCTGAAAGTAATGCCTCCTACTTATTTCCATGTAAATTATGGCAGGTGCAAAGAGCACAATAATTCTGTTTGACAGAGAAAATTTCAGCTACAAAATACTATTTTTCAACAGTTGCCACCATTAGCTGTGCATTTTCACTAGCAATGAAAAAGAGCCTGCATGCCACACTCATAAAAATCTTCACCAGTGGAGGCGACCTGCTGTTGCTGTCACCACAGTAGAAACACATCACCCACGACCTCACTGTGTTCACATCCACTGTTTGGTCTTCAGAAACATTCAACAAGTGCCAGTGAATATTAGTAGGTGCGATTTTCACCGTGTGGAGGAATTCAGTGACACAACTTTTCTCCATCCACACTTCCATGTCAGACACAATTCTGTCAGACTGCCCCTCTGCTGCCATCTGTCACACAGCAACAAAATGGAATAGGATGCTGGTGAGAAGGTTCAACCTCTACTGCCATACCACCAACACCAACATAATAAAATAGGATGCATTACTTTTGGAGCAGCAGTTGTATATACAGATTTTGTTATTTAGCAGTACTGGTCAAGGATAAACAGAAAAAATACTTTACTCTAGCACTTACTGGGTAGGGCTGGCCTAAATGTTAATTACATACACAATCTGAGGAAGCTGTGGAAAGGTAAGGGAAGTGGAAAGTTTATTTTCAATGTTTAATGTGGTGGGGAGATACCTTTTGCATCTTACCAAGGATATGTATAAGGTGTTCTTTACCCAGAACATCAAGTGCCTTGACACTCATTGAGTAAAGAACTAGCACTACTGAATTGGGCATCAGGGCTGAAGGGGTGATTTCTAAAGGAAGAGGAAACACAGAGGGTGTGAGAGAAGACCTTTTGTGTGGGCCACCTCCTCTGGTGCAGATTTTTACAAGGACAGCATGCAGGCTTTTGTTCATCACTGGCAAAAATGCATAGCTAATGGTGGTAACTACATTGAAAAATTGTTTTGTAGCTGAAAGTTTTCTCTATCAAATAGTGTTATTGTGCTCTTGTATCTGTTGTAGTTTCTATGGAGATAAATAGGAGGCATTACTTTCGGAGTGACCTACATATACATTATTTTAACTAATCTCATCTAAGTAGGTACAATTTAGAAACTTCTTCATTTATCTTGCTTACTGTCTGATCTAGCCATTGCCTGGCAGGATACATTTTTCCTAGCAAGCTCCCAAAACAGTCCTCCTGTGATTTTACATCCAGCAAGCATAAGTGAGGGCATCCTTCTGCAAATCTGGCTGGTTCCTGACTGCATGGACTGCAGCACTTGGCAACAATTACTGATGTCAAATTCCTAGTGGTTACAAACCAGTCCTTATTGTTCCAGAAGCAAAATGAAATTTGCAGTTCCCCCAGTAACGCACTGTGGTTTGTTTGGGAACAGATCTGGACTGAGACAAGTCCAAGTTTCTCTTTTGTTGGGCAGAGGGGAAGTATAAGTAGATAACTATAGTCACTGATATGAGTAAGCCAGGAATTCATGAAGTGATTCATAAATCGTTATAAATACCACTAAAGTCTACTGGAAAAGAGTCCTGTCTTGCTGTACAAAGTAGCGCACTGTCATTGGGAGGTTCTTTTAGGTGTTAAATCAAATGAGAAAAATTTAAAACTGTGCTTTTCACTTTGAGTTTTGAAAAGGACTTTTTGCCTGTTGTTGGCAGCTACTTAAAACCATTTTTAAGAAATCAGTTTTCATGAACAAATTGTGAAAACACCGAGGATCATATCCAATGATTTTTCAAATAACCACAGTAATAAAAACTTACTGTACATTGTTCTTTATCTGTGGCAGCATTCAACACTCTTTCTGTGGGATTGCTGTACTCACTCCAGTCCTTTCTCATGGAGACCAGTTAGCTGTGGCACTTTTTTAAAACCTTCCTGATATTTTCAGCACAATACAACAATTTGGTTATCTTTTTCTGAAAATCATTTTCTAGTATTGTTGCGAAACACATCATTCTCCTCCCTAGTATGTCTCTAAGTGTATACTGCATCAGTAATGTGGAACAAAGAAATATTTGGTGCATTAAAGACTCAGCAACTTGGTGCTGACACATTTCCTCCAACTAAATAGTAGCTTATGTGTTTTTTGAAGCTAATAGCAAATCAGCACAAAGTCTATCCAATGTGCAGCTAATGTATCTAAAAATTCAATTCTCAAAGAAAATAGAATAGGCAGTAAATCATACAAAAATTTTGACATTTGCTATAGTACAAATGTAAGTTATGCATCTACCAGAAATGTAATAAATGTAATAAATAGGTTTCAGATAAGGTCAAAATCACACAAATGATGTGTGGCAGAAACTGATTCTGAGCTGTAGCTTAAAATATTTCAATTGTCTTGGATTTAGTTGTGATTATCTGTGCAATGACCCTTTCCAAAAGTGTTCTGTAGTGCTCCTACTGGACTTGCGTCATCTGTTGTACTCAGGGTGAATGTACAGCTTCCTTAGACTTCTACAGGAAAAAATATTCTTTATTAGAAGAGGAAAGAGAATGTTATGTAATGTACTGAATTCTAGTCTTGGGAGAACAGGGATCAGACTGACACTGTAGGGTCCTTTCAGGCTGTGTTAACTGCAAGCAACAGTCTCTCATATCAGCAGCCACTGAGTATATGTGCCACAGAGAAGAGTGGGCGAGTGCTTTTGCTTAGCATAGCTGGCAGCCTACTTCTGGGAGCAGAGTGGTTGTTCTGCAGTAGGAATCCCACATCAGTATTCATTCATCCTCCTGCAGGAATATTTTATTAGCCTTCCCAGCTTTCATCTCATGTATCAGGAAGTGACACCAAGCCATTCCTGAGCTTTTGAGGTTGAGCTTTTGTTTACTGATTTGATCCCATTGGTCTATTGGGTAGTTTGGTCAGATGGAGTAGCGACCCCAGTTCTTGTAACCACAGCCTTTCCTCTTCAAAAATGACTGTCACCTATTTGTAATGTGCTTTTGGATAAGCAATTATAAGGACATATAGATTAAAAAAAATAAATACACAATGTCCATAAAATCCTGCTTAGTAGTGTGTCTCCTTTTAGTGCCAGTAGTGACAGAGCTGTGTATAATAAGCAGTTGAAATGATGAACCTCTGTGGTGGCTGCACCATCAATCTCATTCTGAACCTTTCTCTTCCTCTGCCAGGCTTGTAAGTTTACACTTTCAGTCCAGAGCAACATTTTGATGTCATCTTAACTGGAAGCAATTTAACGCTTGCCTTCATATACATTATACTGCCTTCACATTATCTTCAAATTGTTTCAAGCAACATACATAGAACAGCGGTTTCTGGAACTTGAAACTTGAATCTGCTGTTCATCTCCTCTCAGTGTCCATACACCAGAGCAGACCACTTCCTTCTCGGGAGGAAGGACAACTACTTATTGATGTATATAGCTGGCACAGAGTCTTATTATGACACAACTGGCAATGCCTCAAAAATAAGGTCCCCTATGAGGTTTTTTCTACTGTTATGATTTAAAACCTACCTACAGCAGTTAAAACGAGATTTCCATTGCAAGGCAAAAATTCAGTTTTTTCATTTCAGAATCGTCAAAGCTAATGACATGTCACCAGAGACCTGGTAGACATCAAGTTGAACATGAACTAACAATATGTCCACGCCACAAAGAAGGCAAATGATATCCTGAGTTTAATTAGGCAAATTATTGCCTTGAAGGATGTGATTGTTTCCCTCTGCTCAGCACTAGAGAGGCCACATGAGTTCTGCATCCAGTTCTGGTCTCCTCAGTACAAGAGACACATAGACATACTGGAGTAAGTCCAACAACGGGCATAAAGATGATGAAGGGACCAGAGCATCTCTCCTATGAGGCAAGTCTGAGAGAGCTGGGACTGTTCAGACTGGAGATGAGGGGGCTCTGAGGAAGGATGCTGAGAGGATGGAGCTAGGCTCATTTCAGTGGTACCTAGTGCTGGGACAAGTGGAAATGGGCACAAAATTTAATATAGGAGGTTCTGTCTGAATATCAGGGAACATTTCTTTACTGTGCTCAAGACCAACCACTGGCACAAGCATGGCCATGGGCATCCTGTTCTAGATATCCCAGCTTGAGCAGGGGGTTGACCAGAGGACCTCCAGAGGTCCCTTCCAATCTCAACCATTCTGTGATTCTGTGATTTGAAAATGTATCTTCTCCATATTTGGGCTGTACATGGTTCTTTTAGAAGATTTTATATCTGCAAACTGCTAAGCATTATAGTGATCTAAGTAAAGCAGAAAGTATCTTCAGTGCTTACCTTAAAGTTTCAGCATTCTATAGGTTCGTCTGTTTCTGAACTCCTAGGTTTGTTGCTCTGACTTCTTCTCCTCAACATATCAGCCCCCAAAGAATTTCAATTCCTCCTCCCATGATGCAGAGACAGACTCCTCGGCCTTCTCATCTTCAGCAGCCTGCTGGAATGCACCTAAAGACATACGAGTCAGCATCAAATCCTTTTCAGCCAAATAATCTCCACATCCAAGGTAAGGAAGAAGCTTCATCATTGATGTTAGTTGTTTGTCACTGCTGCTTGGCTTCAAATATAGTGTTTCAAGTGCTGACACTGTATTTCGAGGGCCCTTTCTTTCTGAAAGATATAGTTTTCTGGGACCTTGCCTTCAGGATGTCTTGAAATTCATAGTTTAGCTAATGTTCATGCATCTCCTTCTCTGGAGATATTCAAGACCCACCTGGATGCCCACCTGTGCAACCTGGTGTAGGGAACCTGCTTTGGCAGGGGGGTCGGACTTGATGATCTCTGGAGGTCCCTTCCAACCCCTATGATTCTGTGGTTCTGTGATTCTGTGATCTTATTATGGAGGAACGAGTTTTGCTTCAGACTGATTTTCAAAGCTGTTATTGAAATAGAACTACAAGTAATTAATTATATGTTGGCCTCCAATTTTAATTTAATATTGTTATGCTTCTTATCACTCCTAACTTCTCACAAAATGTTACCAGGTTTTCAAGCAGTGGAATATTTTCATCCCTTGCGGTTGTGTAAACTTCTTCTTTCATTAGCATACACATCTTGCAGAGTTGCATTCCTACTTGCACTATGTAAACAGTTTCTAAAAAAACTTCTTTCTCTCTGATCAGTCAACTACAGACTTATATAGTCATGAAGAAAATTAACAGCAGCTGAAATCAATATAAGGTTGTTTTTCAATTTTTTTTTTTAATCTGGTATGAAGCCTGAATGGTAATTAACCTTAGTATTTCAGAAATATGTTGACAAAAGTAACACTTCTGCCTTTCAACTGTTTAAATATATGTTTGTCATATTAACATACACAAGGTGCACCTCATATTGCATTTTTAGTCTTTGGGATTCTGCCTCTTGATCAAGCTTCCTGAGAATTATCACAGTAGATATCATAAGAAACATATATTGGAAAAGAAAAGGGAAGGGAAGGGAAGGGAAGGGAAGAGCCTTATTTCATTTATTTGCTTTCCATGATGTAAGCGGTCTCTCTAGGGGTAGCAATGAAGCAGGATCCCAAAGTACTTTGCAGAATTCATGAGTGAGAGTGAGGGGAAAAAGGAATGTGCCGGTCTTGTTTTATTGTTATTGTAGTATACAACATACATGTGTTTGTGAATTAAGATGATGACCAGTGCTGGCAAAATAATGAAAGAAAGAAAAAAAACTTTTGCAAAATATTCAGTGCAATAGAAGCTGCCATTTCTTTAAAAAATTATTAGCTGATATGAGTTATCTATACTAGGGTAGCTATATGGGCAGCTATACTAGTAAGTTATTTTTTCATTAACAATAATTAGATTTAAATAAATAAATAGAAACATTTCTAGCTTTCCAAATTTGCAAGTCCATCTGGCAGTACAATGTGTGATATGTCTGTATTGCTCTTCCCCGTAATTCTTTTTCCTTTTGTTCTTCACATTCTGATACTACCAAATGATTACTTGATGTTTGTGTAATTAACCTAGTGAACTGTGTAGAACTGAGCTGCAAAGAAATACCAAAGAAATACCATTTTGAAGCAATTCAGGCAAAGACAACTGGAAAGAATACTCACTCACAGTGTATATTTATCAATGGCAATTGTAATTATTTCCTTAAGAAAATATTATCCGAGAGAGCTTTGTGATGCCAAGCAGAGAGCTGACAGAAATAGATGTCAGTAAGAAACTTCCTACCTTATGGAAATGATAATCACAGCAGTCACAGCCTGTGACATATCTGTAATTAAATCTTTGTCCCTCTTATTTCAGTGGGATCAGGACTCTATCACAAACTTATATGGAGCAAATTTCAGCAGTGAATTTAAGATGGGCTGCATACTTTTGATTTTCAGATGCTCAGCATCATTCAGGGCAAGGCTCTGCATGTGATAAACAACAAGAGCTTCTTGCTTTTAGGAGAGATTCATGCAACATACAGCAATTTCATTAAATTTAGAAGTATTTAATTTCCCTCAGGAAATAATATTATCATACCAGAAAAATTATTGTTTATTCTCTGTCATGACTTCTTTGATCTTGGAGATTGTGTAGGCATTCAGAGAAACGTGATTGATGTAACCTTTTGTGTATGTTGTTCATGTGTATGTTTTAATTAGTTTAGTAGTGAATAACTGATACAATTCAGAGTTGCAATCCTGAGAAGATTTGTTCAATTTCTGGAAGTTTATCACCCAGTCCATTTCCCTTTTCTGTTTTTCCACAAGTGTGAGAAAATGCAGGAAACTGTTGGTACAGGTAGTTCTCTAACAGGTAATCTCAAAAGAAGGGTCAGGTATGGTCAGGGTCTAGGGCCTGAATTTTTTATGGCTTCATGTTATCCTGCATCATGCAGCTGGTGCAGTTAATTTGGACATAGCACCATGTGAACCAAGTCAAAAGTTCCCGAGATCATTAGGAGATTTTGCTGTGTCATGTGTGGATTGTAGTTCAAAGAGCTCTGCACTGTGACCTGATGCACTGATGAAATGGAGAAAGACATTTGGAAAAGTGCTAAGTAACTGACTGAAAGAAAATGATGTCCCCTCTTCTGATTCTTCTTGTTTATGACTGTCTATTTTATAAGATGGATATCTGTGACACAGAATTCCAAAAAGAAAATGAATTTTTCTGTGCTTTTCCATTCTAAAGTAAAATAGATGGGGACTTGGTTTATCAGTTAATGAAAGAGTTTTATGCACTTCCCTAGTTCTTTCTGCACTGTGGTGGTTACATGCTAATGGGTCAAAGCTTCTCAGACTTTTCTAGACAATATTCTTTTGCTGGAGTAGAGAATGAGCAAATATAGAGGATGTGACTCAC
The DNA here is from genome assembly GCA_016647715.1 of Pavo muticus. NCBI lineage: Eukaryota > Metazoa > Chordata > Aves > Galliformes > Phasianidae > Pavo > Pavo muticus. The sequence goes on along the minus strand of JACDJE010000088.1, from coordinate 2,455,734 downwards.
AATAGCTCAACCCCCAGGTAAGTAGTTTTTCTGCCAGGCTTCAGCTAGCAATAGCCAAAGTTATTGCCTGATTGTTCTGCATCGGGAACAGGATGCTGTGAGAAAGGCACAAATAGAGAATGAGTACAGAGCAGTATGAAAGGACATTTCAGCACGTGTCTTGAGGGGTCTTGCCAGCTGGCTCAGACCATCAGATTGAAATAATTGTTACTGGTAACTTGTCTGACTCAACAGTAAACTTTCAGAGTGTGTCCTCTTGCTGGTTGAGAGAAAAGTTTATTTTAAAAGCTCTTTTTTTTTTTTTTTTTTTTTAAGGACGCAAAAGCTGTCAATAGCTATGTAATTTCTAAGTCAATTTTTAGACGGCAATTGTTTTTTTTTCTTTCATTTTATTTTATTTTGCTTCAAATGCTTCTTAAATGTCAGAATTGAATATTTAAGAATTGAAAAGGTTGTAAATTCCTAACATGCTTTACAGTATGACTCAGTTTTGTTCCAGTTGAACTTTAAAATAAAAAAAAATTGAAACTGTCATCTTAAAGCTATCACTGCCAAGTGCCTACAGCCACTGTGAAAGGCAATGAAAGCTACAAGCACTTAGCCTCTCTAAAGTGAACAGAACCTGTGACCTCATGCCTACTGCACACATTTGCAGGTTGCTTTTGAAGACAAACCCCTCTTCTTATCATTTCTTTCTTCGTTTTCTTCTTTTGCACTTTTGTATGAAGGCGAAGTATTATTGTTTCTGTGTTTTTCCATGAAACCGCTTTGCCTAAACCCTTGCTCGGTATGTGTAAATTAGACATTTTTCTCACATTGTGCACCCAGAACTGTCTTTCAAGACAGCTTTTCACTCAACATTGTTACCTAGACTTCTCTGTAAGTTCTGAGTTCCTGTGCATAGGTTCAGGCTGTCTTTTCCTGGCCATGATCCTGCTCTATCCTGATGCCCTGAAATAGTGAGTTTTTTGTCTCAGTTCATGCATCTGTTATACATGCCAATATTTTTATGCTTCCTTGTAGGAGACCACAAAAATATAGTCTCAAAGGAAAAATAATTTGAGTAATAAAACTCCTAAACCATGCATCCTTCCTCCCATTTGGCAGAAAATTAGCAATATTATATAAAACTGATACAGGTTGGTTTGCTTAGCAATAGGGATAAATACATTAGTTTAAGAACCAATATATTAGTTTAGCAAAAGGAATCCATAAGTGATAGTTCTAAAACTTTCCATTTAGTGGGTGAACAGTCTTGTTTTTCCTCAATAATTTTGCACTGGGGACATAATAGAATACTTTTATCTTCTGCTTCAATGATTTTGCCTCACGAGAAGTACTGAAGTCACAATAGAATACTTTTGCCTTTTGATTCAAAACATGCAAGAACGTTTTCCTCAGGTTCTACATACATTGTTTTTAAAAAGTGGCTCAGTACGGCCTAATAAGCAATGGAAATCTTCCAAACTGAGGAAAAGTGAATGAAAGTTAGTCAAAGGTTTCAGTGATGAAGCTGATGGTGAAAAAAGGGGAAAAAGTAGGTGGGCACTCAACCACCCTAAATACCACTGAGCACACCCAAAGGGACATTAGCACGTATTTATGAGATCTTGAAAAAGAGTGAAAATGTATGCTAAAGTACTGCATATGTATGTCTTAACTGTATAAATGTAGAACCTGAACTCTGAGAGTATGTGCTTGCTTGTCAAGTTGTCCATATGCATCGTGAGGAATAAAGGAATCTTTCTAACACCACATTGAAGTTATAGGGTTTTCTTCCCAGATTTTGTATGACAAAGTGATACCGCATGTTTCACACTGCAACCTTTTTACTTTCCCATCCATATTATCTATGATTTGGCTTATCTGTACATAAACACAGCGCAGCTTTAGCAAACAGCAGTCATGGCCAATCCAGCAGAATTTTGTGAGCTGCTTTGTGATCATTGTGAGTTTCTAAGCATAGTATACATCTGTAAAGGGATATGAGGTTGGAAGGTTAGTTTCTGTCAGGGTGTGGAAGTGCACAGACATAAAATTTTGATTTTTAAAGTACACTTCATACTTAAGTCATTATTCTTAAGAATTTGACGCTCCATTTCTCATCAGTAGTAATGAACAAATGGGCTGATGGTGTCATGAGATACTTAGACATATCCCTCTTAAATATCATCAATAGGTTGTGATTCCATGATTCAAGTTTCCGTAAAAGGATCTTCTTGCTTTCTACTTACAGTCATCTATCTTCTGGGATAGCTCCCTGATGTTTTCTCTACTCTTACGGAGTACCCAAAGGCCTTTTGTCATATTCTACTGAAGAGCAAGAGAGACTAATTGTGTGCATACAAACAGCAGGCCCCATGGATCATTAGCTAGCAGTCTTGCAGTGTCTCAGGTGTCCCCACTATCAGCCAGCTGTCTGAACATCAGTGGCAGATCCTCAAGATTTGATTCATTTTTTCAATTTTTCAGCAAGACTGAATCTGCTTTTTTTATTCACAACATACTTGAGTAATCTTCCATTAATTTAAAGTAACTCTTTTCTTAGATTCTTCAAGCAGTAGCCAAGTGCAAGCTCTGGACGTTACCAGTTTAGACAGCAGAACTGCAGAGTTGAAGAAATCATGTGAGAAATCTCATCTAGTCAGTCAGTGCTCTCAGAAATCATATCAAGACCAGAAAGTCCATTAAACAAAAAGCATTAGGAATTAATAGCAACTGGAGGAAGTCTTGGGGAGCATCATATGAAAGCTGCTTTATCACTGGAAAATAACTGAAATCCTGGTGCTATTGCAGTGAGGATTTCTCCATTCATTTCTCATGGTCAACCATGTACTATCATTTATTATCTCTATCCAGGTATTTTATTGACCACTTTCTTTTCATTCTTCTAGGTTTTTATGGACAGCTTCAGACTTTCTGCCCTCCACATTATCCTGACACTCAGAAGAACATACAACACAATGTTTCTTGCAGTATGGTCCCTCCCTTTGAAGACTGTTTATTTCCTGCATCAGTGGGTCAGGCAGGACTTGGTGTCTTTCATCGAACTTTTTCAGCTCACTCTGGTATTACAGGTAAATGTCAGCTGGGGACTTTCTGAATGGTTGTGTACAGTTTCTGTACTTAGACAGATTTGCTTCAGCTGTGAACATGACTGGGAACAGTCATGACAGAGTTGACTCTTCACAAAGAGGAGGTGGTTTTCAGACCTTTGTGGGGTGGTGGACATTGGGACAGTCACCATGGGTCACTACAACATCTAGCTTGCATGCGAACAGTGTGCTTCTGAGGGTTTCCCAAGGGTATAATCTTCTCTGGTAGTCAGAGAGTCACTAGCTCATGTATTCATTTTGAAATACAGTCCTTTGAGACTTGATATTTGTGCAACCACTCTGGTCTGGTAGAAGAATTGCAGCCGGGACCCGAGATGACTTAAACCCTCAATCTTGCTTTCTGTTTTGAAAGTTTTAGTCACATTTCTGTGACACTAAGTGCCTGAGTGCACATCTTTCTTTTCACACTTAATTTAGTCTCTTCCTAACTGAAAATGCCTAAGGGGCTTGCGTGCTGCTCTGGAGAGGAGAAACTTACCTCTGTGCAGAGAATCAGCACAAGACAATGAATCTGCTCATAGGGCCTAATTGCAAATGATGCTGTAGTTTTTTCTTGTCTTTCCATACAGGATAATTTCACTTAATGGTTATTGTGCTTTGAAATCTCTTTTAGATCTTACCCTTAAGTAGTGCAGTGAAGAGCCAATGCAGCCATGTCACTTCAGAGCAGAGTCCCACAGTATAAGAAGATGAAAATTTTTAAGCAGTTATTCCTTTGCTTACATCTGTCATATGCTGAAGTAACTTAGTAACTTCTTTGCGAGGAGGCTGCTTTATGGCAATTGAGTTATACAATACTCTATTGTCTCATATCATACACTGAGTATGATGAAACTCAGTAACCAAGTATGAAGTTTATTTTAAAAATTATAGTAATTGAAGAACCCATTAAGTGGGCAAATGTTAGTTGTGATAAAGTCTGCTGTAATTCAGATTTGATAGAACTGAAATTCTTTCCTTGGTAAGCAGTAGGTTATGTAACTATTAATTTCGTACCTACATTGGCTTGCTTGTTTTGTTTGTCCATTTGGTTAAAGGCAATGTCCAGTTCTCTGCATAAGTATTAGGGTATTCTCTGTCTCCCTGGTTAATGAAGTGTTTCTGTGTTTTCTCCAGTTTATGATTGTCCAGCAGGGCCCCCAGGTGTCTTTGACGATTCGACCCGCAGCATGCCAGAGGATAGCAGTTTCCTACAAATAAATGCAGTGGATCGTTGTCCCACTCAGCTTTCTTCTATCTACACTGAAGGCTAAAATCATCCAACTCTAATGAGAAGCTGATTCCATTTCATATCGCCCTTTTGATATTTCTCTACAAGATTTTTCTCTCCATAAAAATGCTGTGTATGAATATGGGTGGATAAACATACACACTGGAGAGGAAAAAAAAAATCACCAAGCGTTCGTCCTGTAATCAGGTGGCCGTCTGAGGAGAACATTTGGAGAAAGAAAATTTTGCCAAAAACTTAGCAATTGTTTATTTTCTTTTCTTCTCTGGCACAGCAACTCTATTTTTTGTTGTTGTTGTTGTTGTTCTTTTTAACTTCTCAAAGGGAATTCAGAGACTGAATAAGAAAACTGTTTGTTGGCTATAATCCTCTCAATCTGAATGGCTGTAATCTTTGGGAAGAACAGTTTAGAAAATTTCTTTAAAAAAAAAAAAAAGAAGTAAAACCAGAGTATACTACAGACATTTCAAAGATACACAACTTTTGGAAGTGTGTTTGCAGATGGTGCTTCTGAAGTTAAAAAATACATGAACAAAAAAAGAGAGAGAAATTAGACATACATCCTGATATTACCCATTGGAGGCATGTGTGTATCTTCTTTCTGAGGCCAAAGAGCATTGGTTCTAGATTCCTTACAGGCCTTGGTTTAGGTGACTTTCCCATCCCTCTGTATTTAAACCATACAGTGTGGCCATTGATATCTTTCCAACATTTCTTCTGACCTAGTTCTTTTTTGCAGTTTATAAGAAACTTTAAATGCACTACATGAGAAGGTACATGGACATAATCTTTATTTAGCACACCAGCTAGAAAAGATTATGTTCTAACTTTATGTTGATTTTAACTGTGTTGTAGAGCTTTACTGCTGTATGTGCTATAGTACTCTGTAGGAAAATTTAAAATACTTTTCCTTAAATTTCGTAGATTTAAAAGCAATCCATAACATTTCCAGGAAAAAAAAAAAAAAAAAAAAGAGAAGAAGAAGAAGAAAAAATAAACTACTCTTAAGTCTTCTGTGTTCCCTGTGATTATTTAGAGATGTAAAACTGGACTTGTTGGTTCTGTGTCTTCTACTTAGTGGCTGGCTCTGGTTCATGTATTTTGTACAATGTACAATAAAATTAGATTACCTGTGTAAGCCACAAGAGATGTGTTAAAACCGCTATTTTGCAGTACAGATATGTCATCACTGTGGTGATATATAGCTTGAGAGTAACTGTAATATCATGTAAGACTGAGCTTTTAAGATTATTAATCAATTTTCATCTATTTTGTGGACTTACTGCATAGTGTGCATTGTAATATTCTTACAACCTGTTTTTTAATAGGATGGAAAAAAGTTCAGAGGTTCTTACACGCTGACTAGATGGTAACTAGGTTTCTGAAATCACTCATCTGTTTAAAAAAAAAATTGTTTATGCACAAATTTTCTTATCCTGAGAAGCTTTTCAAAATTGTTGAATGCAGTTTGGGTCAAATTCCATATTTAATTTGCCATTCTATTGCATAGACGAGTTTATGTGCAGACATTTACAAACACTGGTAATCTTTTGAGGATTGTATTCCTGAATTATATTCTCACATACAAACATATGTGCTTCTATATTTTACTAGGAGATTTTCATTCAACATATGCAAAGTAGATATGAATAAATCATGTAGATAAATTATTTAAACCAAGAAGTAAAATTGTGGCTTAAATACAGAGAATTCCCTACTAAATTCTTCCCTTTTTTATTCTGTTTCTCACATCACAAGTAAATGTGTCACTCTGCTTCAGCTTGCATTAGTAGGTCTTGTTACCATATCTGGTTTTCATTGGGTTAAATGACATCAGGCTTCTATGAACAGGTACAAGATTATGAGGAACAACAGGCCTCCCAGTCCAACTTCAGTACTGGGGAAAGTTATAGAGCAGATTATCTTGAGTGCATCACACAGCATGTGTGGGACAACCGGGGCATGAGGCCCAGCCAGCATGGGTTCATGAAAGGCAGATCCTTCTTGACCAGCCTGATCACCTTCTATGACCAAGTGACCTGCCTCCTGGATGAGGGAAAAGCTGTGGATATAATCTACCTAGACTTTAGTAAAACCTTTGACTCTATCTCCCACAGTATTCTCGTGGGGAAGCTGGCAGTCCAGGACCCCAGGAGTACTGCTGTCAATGGCTTAGTCAGGGGTACTCTTTGCTGGGTAAAGAATTGGGCCGGGCCTAGAGAGTGATAGTGAATGGAGTTAAATCCAGCTGGCGACATGTCATTAGTAGTGTTCACTAGGGGTTGGTATTGTGGCCAACCCTGTCTAATATCTTTATTGATGATCTGGACAAATTCGAATGTACCCTCACTAATTTTGCAGATCACACCAAGCTGAGAGAAAACATTGATCTGCCTGAGGGTAGAATGGCCCTAGAGAGGGATCTGAACAGGCTGGATTGCTGCAACAACCCCAAGCAGCACTACAGGCTTAGGTTGTAGTGGCCGGAAAACTGTGCAGAGGAAAAGGATCTGGGGGTATTAGTAGACTGGAGAGGCCACAGCTCAAGTACTGTGTTCAGTTTTGGGCTCCTCACTACAAGAAAGGCATTGAAGCCCTGGAGCATTTACAGAGATGGGCAACAAAGCTGGTGAAGGGTCTGGAGCACAAGTCTTACAGGGAGCAGCTGAGGGAACTGGAATTCTTCAATCTGGAGAAGAGGAGTCTCAGGGGGATCTTATTACTCTCTACAGTTCTCTAAAAGGAGGTTGTGGTGAGGTGGGAGTTGATCTCTTCTTCCTGGTAACAACAATAAGACTAGAGGTAATGGCCTGAATTTTCATCAGGAGAGGTTCAGGTTGGTATTATGAAACATTTCTTCTCTGAAAGAGTGGTTAAGCATTGGAACAGGCTGCCCAGGGAAATGGTGGAGTCACCATCCCTGGCGGTGTTCAAGAAAAGTGAGGATGGGCTGTTAGAGATTTAGTGGGCGTAGTAGAGATGGGTTGACAGCTGGAATAGATGATCTTGAAGTCTTTTCCAACCTTAATGATTCTGTGACTCTACGATACATGGGAAAAAAAGACAGCTCATTTGCATTAGTGTATCATCAGACCTTTTTAGTACAGCTTTAATTCTGTGCTGTCTTAAAGCTTACTCTGTGATCTTTGCACACACATAATTTGATTCAGCAGGAGTAACTGGGCTTGCTGAACACTTCAGGTTTGTAGGACTACACTTGTTTCTTCCAAAGTCAGTAGGAGCATAATTGGGCCCAGTGTATACAGATGCATGTATATGTAAATTTGTACTTTTGTATATGTAGAAATGCTTCAAAATTCTCCTAACCACATGGTTATGTGGAATTTGTTAGTTGTTGTGTACAGTACTGAAGTATTGCTACTGACCACCTTGATTATTAACATTTCTGAAATATTTTTTCTGGTATCTGATTGCACAAGCTTCCAGTAGAGAGGACTTTCAACTTATGGATGATCCTGATCAAAGGGAAAGCACGAAGACAGAATTCAAAATGGGCGTGGTTTTCACATTCATCAGTTACATCTGAAAAAGGAAACTTTCGTAAATCATTCATTCATTCTTTCTTTCATATGCACGGATATATAACTTGTATATATAGATTTACAATGCACAGTTTTCTGTGATCCTTAGTCCTAAGAAGGAGCTATACAGTCAAATTAAGCACATAACTGTGGGCTGCCAGGCTATAAAATGGTACACCTTTGTTTACTTATGTGTCATAGACAAGAGGGATTCGTAATGATTATTTCATTATTCTTTTTCCAGTCAGACTCAGTTTGGAAGATTAATATATTACTGAGCACAATTGTATTAAAAAAAGAAAAAAAAAAAAACCAACAAAACCATATTTTATCTCATGTGTTTTGAATATTGAAGTAGGATATTGTGTTTATCATATTATAAAAAAAAAAATGGTGCTTGTGAAAATACATAGTGTGATCCCAGTTACTGACTTGCCTGCAAATACTTGTGCCTCAGTGATTTTTATGTTATTTTTCTAGTTGCTGGATAATGTTAATTTTCAAAAGGGATTCATATCTAAAGGATAAAGTTATTTTAGACTGTAGATATTAAACAATATTCTAATGAAATTATTTACAAACATTCTTTCATACACTTCTTTGTTTTCAGACTCATTGCATTAGAAATGGGTCTACACTGGATCTGAAAATTCAGATAGCACACTGGGTATTTGTGTGAGTGTTTGAGTGCGTGGAAGTGCATGTATTTGAATCACCTTCTCTATGTATATATATTACATATATTTATACATGCGTACACATAGGTGTTGTTGTTTACTAGTACTGGATGTTGAAGTATTTCATTCCAGACACAGTCTGTCAAATTATATTGTATTTCCAACTTTCTCTGAAGATATGTGAATATAAAAATTACATTTTAACTGTTTATTCTCTTTTCCATGTGTAATTTTATAGCAAAATTATTCAAATAGCACTTTTTGTTGTTTGTGTGAATTTTTTATGTTTTCCATTTCTTAGGATCACGTAAAGCTAAAGTCAACAACTTAAAATTAACTGGATGGGGTTTTATTTAAGAAAAAAAGTCCTATTCTGTACAAAAAGCAGCATCTTGTGTTTTTTACACAAAGCACTTTGGTGAGAAGAGAAAGTGGGAATAAATTTTTCTATATATTTATACATATTTACATATACAGCTATGAAGTCCATTTGCCGTACTATATATCTGACTGATATTTGTTCTAAAGTCATATCTGTCACATACCATGAAAAATAATTTTTTAAAAGAATTAATTACACTTTTTTCTCTAGTAGTATGTGTAAATTTTGTGAAATGTTACAGTTATTTTTCATATAATCATAAGTTATTTTTATCCTGTTTCATACTTTTTTAATGTAAAAGGTAAAAAAAAGGGTGTATGGATACAATACAAAATAAAACTGAAAATATATCTCAATGACATGATTATTAGAATGACTTATTTTGAGATGCCGTGAAGAAGACTGCTCTGGTCATTGTCCTTCACTACTAGTATTTGTGTGCATTAGAAAAATTAGGAACAGTCGGAAAAATATATCTCAGAGATTTATTCTAAATAATATTTGGGCAAGAGTTTTAAGATTGGATTTAACTGTAGTTACAGTGAGGCTAAAGATTTAGAGAGACAAGTGTATGCCTCTGCACATTTACACCCATTATGGAGGTGTAAATTTAATTTAATTCCATTTTTGTGCAGCGATAATTTTTATTGTTTTCTTTTTGAACATAGTTTTCCAATCAAACTTTATCAAACACAATTTGGTTTTTCTGTTTGGCTACCGCATCTAATGAGGAAAAGGCTT
>JACDJE010000088.1:2414905-2442588 GCA_016647715.1 Pavo muticus | reverse complement strand
GAGGGGAGGAGGGGGGGGATAAGTAGGATAACTGAAGTTGTCCTAGGATGTATGCCCTGACTGAAAATAATACATCTGAATTTACACTGAAGGTTGTGTTTAACCTAAAAGAAATAAAAATCACTCACATTTCATGTACTTTTTACTACTTTTCTCAAAAGATGCCATAATTGAATCACCTGAAGGCAGGCATGGAATCTGTATCCGGTTTAATCTAATTGTGGTATCAAGATCAGAGTGTTCGTTGAAATACAAAGCATAATGGGTAGGTTAGCCTGCTCTTCCTAAAATCCATGGAGAGATTGTGACGCTGTGAGTGGAAAGTAAAAACTGTGGCTCGCTATGCTATGTAGGAGGCATCACTGTTCTTGTAAACACGATTGTGTTGTAATCACACACTCCTTTAAAAAATCAAAGGGCAAACAAAGGGGGCAACAGATCTAGAGCCTAGTTCACCACTTGAAAAGAGTCATGAACATTCAGCCTGGAATTAAAGGGTTCTGATAACTAGATTTCAGTTGGAAGCAGAATTGTAGTTATTTCAAGCAAGCAGAAAAAGGGAATGGATTATAAACAACTGAAATTAGCTTTAAATGTTAATTCAAAAGGCTCATGAGCATGACTTCTTCAGGACAAATGGCTAAGAATAAAAATGTTCCTAGTACAATATACCTACATATATGTCTACAATACCTATGTGATATGTATGTACAGACACACATGAAGGACACACAGCAGTTGATAAAAGGTTTTTCTTTTCAAAGCTCTCAAGGTTCTTTCCTAAAACAAAAGGAGAATGGAAAGTTAAACTTAGTTTGGAGTTGTAGTTCCCAGCAATATCTGTAAGAAAATTACATAGTTTTTGCAATAATTAACCCATTGCAAACAGCATCAAAGACACAAACTATTAGTACTTATTGGAAGATATAGGCTGCTTCTAATCTGGGAGATCCTCCAGTGGTGGTTTGTTGCCTTCTCAGTTTGTCTTAGTCACTGTGATTAGCTCACAATGCCTGGGAGCCTTCTTCCAACTTGATCTAAGCCCTCAATAGATTCTCAATGGCACTGTACCATATGTACCCATTCACAGCAAGTTACCATGGACACTATTATTTTGGCAAGGCAGAGTTGTATATCTTCTCTTCTCTGACTTAACTGACTTAACAAATTATACTACAAAGGAGAGCCTTGCATTCTCCGGTCCCAGTTCCTTCATTCCTCCCTATTCTTTGTCGCACATTTCTGGAGAGCCAGTGCCAGGTACACAGCCTTCCTTGGTGCACTCTGACAGTTATTTAATGCACTGAGATTCACTGTGAGACTCACTCTTCATAGGAAACAGGGAAAACCTCACCCCAAAGTCAGGAAGAATGTCATTCTCTCTTCCAGTTTTTTGCTGGAGTGCAGGGTAATGGAAGTCTATAAAAACATAGCATAAAACTTAATTCAGGCCCATTTGTACTGAAAAGAACCAGGAGTGATTATGCTAAGATCTGTATGGAAAGAGTCTGGCACAAGCATGAGTATCATGTCAATCCTAATAAATGTCACAGTAAAAGCTCATCTAAATTTAATATACTTGTGCTTGGTTGGAAAGAAGAGAAAAAGTGAGTAATCTAGTATTTTCCCTCTGAATGCTGCTCCCTGCTACACTACATGTGAGACTACAAAATGTTGGACTTAATCGTATAGCCTTACCTCATGCTGCAGGCATTTAACAAAGGCAGTATTACTGAGTGCTGAGTTTCAACTAATTATGAGAAGTGAGTGAGAGAAAAAGAGCACCTGACATGATGCCATGTTAATAATCCACCCAGACATCTAGGATAACATAAGATTTCTGTGCAACAGCATTTCGTGGTCTCCCATAGTAAGCTGTTATTTCTTCAGGAAAAGAAACAAAGCACTTGATGAAAAGTGACAGCTAATAACTGTCACTTTGTGTTAACTTCTAACTGTGTGTTAGAAGTGTATCACCTGTTTGTACATCATTTAACCTGTGTAAGTGTGTGATGCCCTATTGCTGCAGGGTTGTATTTTACAGTGCAAGAGTCAGGAGGTTCTTTGCTTCACTGAATCTCCTTAGAGTCTCCAGTAATTAATTCTGGAAAGCATACCCAGGAATTCCAAACATGCATCTTTGCATGATGACAAAATGTAACAGGGTGCAAGGGCATTCCAGAAACAGCAGGGTGAAAAATGATGCCAGACCACACCTCTCCAAGAGGACACATTCTAAGTGAATTCTTTGCATAGCTTAGAAGTGATGTCCTCCCAAAATATATGCATACCGTAGCTTGAAAAATGCTTGAGAAGCAGAATCAAATTATGCACCATGTCTGAGTAAAAGCAAAGTTGATTTCCATTTGTGATTCCACACTTAGTATGTTGGGACACGTTTTCAAGACACATTGTCCAGATTACATTCTAGATTGTCTTTACACATGGTCAGTCAGTATCAAGAAGCTCTAAAAATAATGAAGTCATATTTCACTAGCAACTCACACTACTACAAGTTTAGAAGCTGAAGGAAACTGTGATGCTGGTGGGCACATCAGTAACACTTCAGCGAAGGTAAATGAGCTTACATGAAGAAACAGAATCACAAAATCACAGATTGACTGAGGAACCTCTGGAGGTCATTTGTTCCAACTCTCATGCTCAAATAAGGACTTCTAGGGAAGTGGTGTCCTGGACATCGGCACCTCAGTACAGAAAGGACATTGAGGTGCTGGAGCAGGTCCAAAGAAGGGCAACAAGGCTTGTGAAGGGCTTGGAGAATATGCCCTATAAGGGGCAATTAAAGGAACTGGGGCTCTTTAGTCTGGGGAAGAGGAGGCTGAGGGGAGACCTTATTGCTCTCTTCAAGTACCTGAAAGGTGATTGCAGTGAGAATGGGGTGGTCTCTTCTCACTAGTGACAGGTGACAGGAAGAGGGGAAATGGCCTCAAGTTACTCCAAGGGAGGTTTAAGTTGGATATTGGGAAAAACTTCTTTACAGAAAGGGTTGTTAAGCACTGGAATAGGCTCCCCAGGGAGGTGGTTGAGTCACCATCCCTGGATGTGTTTAAAAAACATTTGGATGTGGTGCTCAGGGACATGATTTAGCAGAGGGTTGTTGAGTTAGGGTAGTATGGTTAGGTCTTTTCCAATCTGAGCAATTCTAAGATTCTATGATTCTAAGACCATGTCCAGATGGCTTTTGAACAGAGAACCATAGAAAGTTTTGAGTTGCAAGGGACCTTAAAGATCATTTAATTCCTACCTCCCAGCTGTGGGAGGAAGAGAGAAACATTGCTGTTACCTCCCTTTAGAAGTGATAGAGGTAAACACAAGAAAAAGGGATGACATCCAAAGATGGTGTTAGATGGTGTAAAATCACTCTAGAGGCTTTACATTGCATCCTAAAGAGAATGGCAGCAACTTTTATGCATGCTGCAGTAATAAGAGCAAAGGATGTAGCAAGCATGTACTGAATACTTTGTCACTTCCTTTGATTTGTACATATGGTATTTTATCTTCTACGAAGTGACATCAATGCAATTCACAGCTGTGTATGCAATTATCGTTGGCACCTATGGGACAGTAAACTTAGGGAATCATAGAATCACACAATGAAAGGGATCATCAAGTCCAACCATCTGCTAAAGCAGGTTCCCTACAGCAGGTCGCACAGGTAGGCATCCAGGCAGGCCTTGAATACCTGCAGGGAAGGAGTCTCCACAATCTTTCTGAGCAATTAGACAGGATTGGGTACCAAGACAAAAAAAATAATAATAATCACATTTATACTACAATAGGATAGCAGCTGCCCATTACTATAGAGGTTTTAAAATATTCTTGGGAAAGTCAGCAAAGGCCTCTTCATTCCATTTTGAACCAGGGTTAATCTTTGTTCCACAAAACAACTTTAAAAACCCACAACAATGAGAACAGAAGGTCCCTCTGAACCAGTAGTGGCCACTGAGTTACTTCAATAGCATCCTGAAAGTGAAAAGTGAAATTAGCAACCAACACGTTTTTAGTAGCATTTCAAGCCTTTGCTTGTTCTACCGTTCAAGGGAATTTTTTGCTTTAAATAAAAACAAACAGTGGATGAGGGCTGTAACTGTTTCAGAGCAACAGTCTTAGTAACATGTGGCAGCTGCACAAGATGTGACAACATACAAATTCTTCAAAAATTCAATATTATGCCAGCCCAAATAACCTTGCTGACTCATATGAGTGCAAGAAACAGTGCCACAATTCCTGAAACTGTTAATGTGTCTCATCTAATTGGTATGTGATCTTTTCTGCATTTGCTGACCCTCTCAGTCTTGCACACTGCTCAACAATACTAATTTTGTTTGCTGGCTTCTGCTCTTAATATTTAATAGCCCTGCTTTTGAACTAGCTTACCCTTTGCTTTGCTTTGCTTTGCTTTGCTTTGCATTTTTTTTTTTTTTTTTTTTTTTTTTTTTTTTTTTTTTTTTTTTTTGAGGTATGTCATTATGTTTCCTTGAAATTTTTTCTCTGCTTACACGGGAAAGACATAAACTTATTGCGTTTAACATAACTGTGTTATGTTCTTTATTTATGTTCAAAAGGTTGTAGTACCTGTGTGAATTGGTTGATTGAAATATCAGTTTTATTCTTAGGAAATAAATTGGAGCAATGCAAGGAAAAGCATAGTTCAAGTTTAGAAGACCTTTTAAAGTTAGCTTAATTTTTTTATTTTTTTTATTTTTTTTCTTGTCTAACAGTACTAGCAAGTCAGAATCAGGCATACAAATGCAGAAGGTGACTGCTGGAAAGTGGGTGCAGATTTGCTCCTTTGGAGAACTGATTTCAAGAACTTAAATACTCCTAGTGTAAAAATATTTGAGTGAAATTTGATCTTTAACACGTAGCTAATTTTCTTTGAGAATCTTCTCAATGACACTATGGAAAGCAACACAGAGGAAATGAAGCAATTACATACGATCTTCAAGCAGATGCTTAGAAATCTGACACCAATGCCATGTTCTTAACTTTGTAAACCAAACCTGCTGCAACTACATGTGGCAGCATAAGGTGACCTCAAATGTGAAATGAATTCAGGAATTTACTGCATGATCGTATTACAAAGGTTGATTACTTGAGGATAAAAAGGATTCCAGTTTCATGTTTCCACAATGAAACTACAGTAGAGCCTGGACTGAAATTACTATGAGAGAGGGAGCCCACAGAAACACTGATAAGTAGCAGTTTCTTCACAGATGCAGACACCTTTTATTAGTCCTTTATATATATATGTATACATACATAAATTAAAAAAATTAGATTCTTACGTTTATGTTCTTTATCTTGTATTTCTTCTCTTATGATGACCACTGGAAAAGGCCTCTAAAGTAAACATCAGAAGAATGTTTTGTGACTTACATAGCTCATAGCTAATCATCAGTCCCATTTTTAAGCTCATTGTATGACAGTAATGCTAAATCTGAGTAAGTCTTTTAGCAATGCTGAGAGAATCTAGTTGCACTAGGCATCTTTCATCTTTGTCTAACATCCACCAGCTATAAGCTGAAAAGGTTTCAAGATGCAGCTGTAAAATATAATGGTTTCTCATTGTGCAAAATTCTCCATAAAAGAGATTTTAAAAGAGCCATATTTGCTGAAGAACATATGTATCTGAGGAAGAAAATAAATAAATAAGAAAATAAAATGAATTTACAAAGCAACAAAGTTCACCACTAAATATTCAGAAAGGTCACACAAGTCTCTGTTTTGAAGTATCTATTAATCCATGCCAGAAGATTAGAATATGTCAGTGGTTACTCAAGAAATTACTTGCTAATCCACATTTTGGCATTTCTTGGTGATGGCTGACTTTACAGAGAAAAAAAAGAAAATGCAAGAAAGCAATAAAGATTTCTTTGTTTGTCTTCATGTAGGACCAAATTGTTGATATATATGTTTCTAATGTATTTAAGTTCGCTTCCAACCTAAACCATTTTGTGATTCTATGATTCCACATAGGTTCCTGACTCACAAACTGTTCTACATTGGCTGTGGAAAACTAAGGCACACCCATCTGGATTTTTTTACACCATGAAAGAAAAGTTGAACTATTTCTTTTTCAGAAAGAAGATAAGAAGATTAATCATACACAGACGTAATTTTATCACAGAAATGCGCATAATATTGAAAGCGCTTAACTTAGACCTACCTATAAAAGTCAAAATTATTTCTGTCTTATATCTAAGTTCAGTCATTTGTTAGATTGAAGCAATATACTTGACTTCTGAAAAGTCCCAAACTCAATTATCTGATGCACAATACAGGCTGGTCATAGAGATTTTCCAACCATTTAGCTCATATGTAGAAGACACGAGATTTACTGCTGATTTTAAGCTGATGTGAAGGACTATTTTTGCACCAGAATGAATGGGGGAGCACTGAATCACCAGAGTTTAGTCATAAAGATTCTATTCACCAGTCGCATAATTAAACATTAAAATCAGTACAGGAACTGAGGCACTTTTTAATGTCTCAGTAGTGTCTTTCCAGACAATGCTGAATTTTACATATAGTTTTAAATTCCCCCTCTCTATCTTCTTTCTTTTAGACTCCAGTCAAAAATTTTGAATATTCAATTCATCAAAGCCAGATAAATTTAGTTCTGACTAGATCTACATCTTTCAGAAATCTTGAAGAGATCTAAGAAACAATCTATGACATTAATTAATTAGATCAGGAAGGCAGGGAATGGGAAAGGGGAGAGCTCACTGGCAGCTCCAGGTAACACTGTGAAAAGCATGGAGAGTACTTCTTCCTTCCAGGACTGCATCCACAAAACAGTAGCGCAAAAGCATGCTCCCTTCCAACTCTGATGAACTGTGAGGAGTGTCAGGACATGAGTTTTACACATCTGTAAAGAAATCTAGGCCTAGCTTGGACCTTTCTGTTAAGTGAGCACCAGTTCGAGGAGTAGGGAACACAAGGATATTTTATATTTCCCTCAAAACTTCATTCAAACACAATAGTTCTGTATCCATCCCATTTGCAAAGGGCTTCAGATTCAGAAAGCCGTGACTTAAATCTAAGAATGAAGCCAATCTGAAGCACACAAGAAGTCTTCTTCCATCTTGTGAGTCTGTCCAGTTTTGATAAACCATTGAATGTTCAGCTCTGAGGGACAATTCAAAGACAATATGTGACACTATGTACTCATAATTCAACACCAGCATTGGCATTTTAGGATATAGATCAACATGATCCAATCGTATTGGTAAAAGCTTTGCAAAAAATTCCTGTCCATGTTCTGAAAACAGATCAGTAACATTATACAGGTTATAAAGAAAAACATTATTGTTATATTTAATGATATTATTAGAACTTTAACTTGTTATATTATGTGACTTAAAGTGCTGACCTACCAACTATGGCACTGTGGAGGGAAGGGGTAATTGGAAAGCTAGAAAGTGTTTTTTGTTGGTCCATTACACGTTGATATAATTAAAATGCAAAAATAAGGGCCTTAGGAAAGAACCTTTACAGTAGAACTGCACTATGATTCAGACAGTGGATTCAGATACCAATCCACCACTGTCAGGATGTTTTCCACATTTACAGAGCTAGACATTGTCTCACCTGAGGATGACAGCTAAATTTTGAGGTGAAAATAAAATGTCTTTGCAGTTTTTCTGTATCTCTAGGAAAAAGGTAGGTCTTCCCGATATGTAAAATCAGATCTTGTTTGTGAGCCAATCAAAATAGAATCATAGAATGTCTGGGAGTGGATGAGACCTTAAAGATCATTTACTTCCAATCTACCTGACGTGGGCAAGGACCTCATTAAGTATCTCAGCCTTCTCCATGTCTGTTGTAACCAGTTCTCCCATCTCATTTATCAGAGTGGTTACTCCCTTGCCCTGCCTCTTCTGACCACTGAATCTGCAGAATCCTTTCTTGTTATTTTTCACATCCTTTGCCATGTTCAGTACCATCACTGCCTTGGCTTTCCTGATTCCAACACTGCCTTTCCGGACTGCATCCCTATATTCTTACCAGGCCACACATCCCTGCTTCTACTACCTGTGCATTTCCTTTTTATCCCTCAGCTTGACCATCAGGCTCATCTATGCTAGTTTCCTGCCTCCTCTGCTTGATTTCCTATACAGAGAGATAGAAAGCTTTTGTGTCCCTGAAAGGTGTCCTTCAAGAGCTGCCAGCTCTGTTCTGTTCCTTTGTTCCTAAGAACAACTTCTAAGGGGATCTCATCCAATGATTTCTTCCCTGAAGTGACTCATGTTCACTGTTCTGAAGTTCAGAGACCTGACTTCGCTCTTTGCCAGGCCCGTATTCCTTAAGATAACAAACTTGACCAGGACATCACTACAGCCCAATCTGCCCCCAGTCTTAACCTTTTTAATGACCTCTCTGCACTGGTGAAGTCCAGTAGCATGTCTCCTCTTACTGGTTTAACTAATACCTGGACCAGGAAGTTCTTCTCTACATGCTCCAGGAGTCTCCTGGATTGCTTGCAGCCTGATGTGTTGTTTTCCCATCAGACATCTGGATGGTTGAAATCCTTCATCAGTGTAGGATGAGTGCCTGCAATTGTGACACTTCTTGCAGTTTATGCCAGACATCATCAGCATCATTAACAGCCTCCCCTTGACCAAGGAGCTTGTAGCTGACTCTGGGCACCAGATGTCCTTTACTGTTCTGGTCCTAAAGTTTTACCCACAACCTCTTAACTTGATTGTGTCTGTTTCTCAGAGGCAGCTCTTTGCCATCTATCCATTTCTTAACATAGAGGGCAACACCTCCTTCCCTTCCTATCTCTTCTAAAAAGCTTATAGCCCTTACAGAATCATAGAATCACAGAATTGCAGTGGTTGGAAGAGACATAAAGAGATATCAACTTCAACACCCCTGCTAAAGAAGGTACCCTACATTTGGTCACACAGGTAGGCTTCCAAATGGGCCTTGAATATCTCCAGAGAAGGAAACTCCACAGCCTCTCTGGGCACCTTGTTCCCATGCTCCATCACCCTTACTGTAAAAAAGTTCTGCATTTTTGTGTGAAACTTCCTACATTCAAGTTTTAGGCCATTACTCCTTGTCCTATTGCTATGCGCCACTGAGAAGAGCCTGGCCTCATCCATTTGCCTCTCACTTCCCTTTAGATGTTTATAAACATTAATCAGATTCCCTCTCAGTCTTCCTTTCCGCAGGCTGAACAGACCCAGGTTACTCACCCTTTCCTCATAGAGATGTTTTAGTCCCCTTATCATCCTTGTGGCCCTCTGCTAGACTCCTTCTCAGAGGTCTCTGTCTTTTTTGAACTGGGGAGTCCAGAATTGTACACAGTACTCTAGATGTGGCCTCTTCAGTACAGAGTAGAGGGGCAGGATCACCTCCTACAACCTGCTGGCCAAGCTCTTTTTAGTGCACCCCAGGATACCATTAGCATTCTCGGCTGCAAGAAGTGCCCATGCCCTTGAGTACAGTGTTCCAGTTGTACAATTTGTAGGTCAAAGGTTTCTAATTACACTGTGGTTTCCATCTCCTTATTTCCCATGGTGCATGCAGTGATGTAGAGGCACTTCAGCTGGGCTACTGACTGCATTACCTTTCTGAGAGAACCCTCCCTAATTCCTCTGAAAAACTTCTGAGAATTTTCCTTGCTGCTGTGTTGGTGTTCCCTGGGTTTTCTTCACTCAGAAATATATTCCTTTCCCCTGTAGAATCTGACTTATAGCTCTGCTATTCACTCCAGTCAGTTTGCTGCCCAGAACATTCTTGCTCCACCTGGTCACTTGCATCTCACCTGACATCAACATGCCTGGTTTCTCAAAGGTGTGACTGAGATCATAGAACTCAAAGCCAAACCTAAACACTGAGTATGTTGTGTATCAGTGACAAATGGCAGATATTTCTGGAAGCCGAAGATACTGCCTGAAGTTTTGACTTTGAAGTTGTAAAATACTGATCAGAAAAATTTTAATTAGTGAGCGTGTATTTTCATCACCACAGCAGGGAAATCTTGACAGACCTTAATCAAGAAAAGAACAAGCATATATAAACTACATATGTCCAATGTCAAACAAACAAACAAAAAAATCTACAAGTGGTTTCCCCATAAAAGAACTTCCACTGTTGGAGTATATTATTTCATTATCTGAATTAACAAGGAATAAAATATAGAAATAAAATGTTAAAAAATAGGAAATCTAACAGTGAAGATTAGGAATAGTGAAGAGTTAAGAGATTTGCTCAACAAGAAGAACGTGAATATCACTCATTTCTTACAAGTGTAGGGCCTTGAAAACTCTTTACAGCAGAACAAAAGTAGCTGCTGAGGTGAAGAGAAGGCTTTTTGACCCATAAGATCTTCATTCTGGCAATATTGATAATAGAGTGTGTTGAAAAGCAAAAAATCATTCACCCTAGACATTTGGATTTGAAGAAAGCATTTGAGAGGCTCTATCACATTTCTAAATACCCTACCCCAGAACATTTTGAAATGTTATTGCATTTCAAAATATTCTGTGCTAGAGCAGGAAAAAAAGTCAAGGCTTACATTCAAGTCCAGCAGGTTCTCTTTAAATAAACAGAATAAGCTCACTTGTGGGGTTTGTATTGAACTTCCAGTTTTTCATTTCTCAGATTTGTGGCTGGATTAACCATGAAAAACTTAGAATTAACACAGACAGTATCTGGTGTAACATCAGCATATTAGGAAAGATATTTTGAATTTCCTGATGAGCATTTTTTTTTTTAATTTAGGCTCAATCATCTATCATGCAAATAAGAAAAGACATTGGGATGCTGCAAACAGCAGAGTTAATTGTTTATTTAAAAAATTATCTAATGGAAACTCCAGTAGATTCTAACAGAAGCAATATTTAGGAGCAAGAAAGTACTACTTCCATGTCTTTACAGTACACTATCAATAAAAGAGGAGATTTGGGAGAGAACAGCACGAACTCAGGTACCAGCTACACTGACCATCTTAAATTACAACTTACTAAAAACAAAACAAAAAACAAAAACAAACAAACAAAAAAAAAAACACAACTATTGATCTTCAGTTCTAAATGCATTTCTGTCTTGGAAGTAAACTCAAGCAGTGGACAGGTGCCTAGATGTTTTTTGGTTTTGAGAGAAAATGGCTTTTAAACACATTAGGAAAACCCAAGATTTGTCAAAATTCAACATCATCTTACTTCCAAAGTTACCTGGAAAGGAAGGAGAAGAGATATGATGCATATGAAAATGTGTTGTTCCATGTTTGTAAGGTATTAACAGCAAGCTGAAGGAATTCCAATACTGTATAGTACTTACCAAGGGGAAATATATAGCAAGTCAAGAAAAGGACGTGAAAAACATATATAAAAAGTATTCCTCTTCCTTTAAAACTTGAGAAGAAACTTTCAAACCAAAGTTAAGGATCCTCATTGCATAATATGAGTAGATGTCAGTTTTTCAACTTACTTAGAAATGAGATGAATGGATGTCACCATTTCAACTTATTTAGAAATAAATACAATTTAAAAAACAGATAAACATATAGAAAGCAAGTAAGATACGGACAAATTAAAAAAAAAAACAGAAATAAAAACACTAGAGGGTTTTTCTATAAAAATCAGTAGGGACAGTGAATTGGAAGTTATGTTTTGACTACTCACTGCATCATACTATTTTACTTTCTATAGTGCTGTTGTTTTTTTTTTTTTAAACTTCATTTTTTCTTTGAGAAACTTCATATTGTTTAGCCATGTTGTCTACTGTTCCTCATAGACTCCATCAATTTACAGGAATAATTGTCTACTGAATTCGTTATTTTAAAAATATTATATTTATCCTTACAATCAAACTCTCTTTAACATTTGTCCAAAGAAAATCCTCCAAAACTTGATTTAGTCTACTTAGAATCATAGAGTCACAGAATGGTTCGGGTTGCAAGGGACCTTAGAGATCATTTAGTTCTAATCCCTCTGCTACGGGCAGGAACACCTTCCATTAAATAATGTTATGCAAAGCCCCCATCCAACTTGGCTTTGAAGACTTTTATGGGTGGGGCAACCACAACCTGCTTGCTATCTTTAGAAGGCCTTCTTGTATACGGTGAGGCAAGTTATGATCTGAGCTTAGTGTAAAACTGCTAATAGCTTGTGACTTCCTTCCTACCCCTGATAATCACGACCCACAATAAATTTGTGTCTACATGGCCTGTTGTGGTATATTTATTTTAATACAGAAAAGCACAGATATCGTGGCATGAGATGATCATGCCACTCACAGGAAAGTCAAAATTGCAAAAAAAAATAAGATTTGTATGCAGTGGCTTTTTAGCTGACCTGAGCAAGGCCTGCTTGCAAAATTGAGACTAGCAGAGACTAACCTCAAAACTATTAGTCTTGAAGAGACTAAGTATCTTCACAAGTGTAGAAGGAGCATCAACACCACTAGGAGCTTTCTTCTTAGTGTTACCAAGTACTATTGGTCTGAAAATAGGGCAAGGAGGAGAATCAATCAGTGCTCCCATGACCCAGTGACACAATGCACCATGAACTCAGTTTGTCTTCAGACACCAAAAGACCTATAGAGATAAATTCTCCCTACAGGAAAAGTTTTAATACAAGTGCACCTCTTCTTAGATATGTAACAACTTAAGAAGCCATAAAAAATTATCACTTACTGCTCATGCAACTGGACTCTCTAAAAATGGGAGAATTTTGAAAGTGGCTGATGTCTTGTTCTGAAGGTGTAATTTACAGATAATTTAGATGTTATGTGGAAAGAGGCTAATCTGTGTGGCACAGGTTTAGTGTTCAGTCTAATTGAAGAGTGGTGGTCACTAAATGTAATATACTACAAGTAGTCTCAAGGTTTAGGGCAGTTGATGTTGAGGTGCTTGGCATCAAGAGGAAAATGATTTTCAGCTCACATCTGAAAGTCTTTGAAGATAAGAGGAGAGTGCCCTTTACTTGATATTTCAGTGTTGACAAGCCTGTCAACACTGTATGTCTAACACACTTCTAGTGACCTAAGCCTAGAGACAGCAAGATCTCATTCAATCTCATTTTATTGTGCATTTTATCCACAGCAGCACATGTTAACCAGCTCTGAAATATAGGTACAGGAAGTGCATCGTGAGGATGTATTATTCATTGTTCTGGCCTTTGCAAGAAGCTGCAGTGTAGACGGGGCCAAAAATTCTGATTTCTGCTTTAAACCGTCCAGAATGCAGAGGAAATCCAGATTTGGAATGAATACAAGTTTTGCTATATAGCCCCCTGTTTGCTTTTACAAATGTCTGCAGGGAACAAATAGCTCTGGCTGTGCCTGCATGTGCTGAGAGATTCTTTTAAATAGCATGAAAAGGACGTTTAAACTTGGGAAAAGAATAGTGCATAAAAAAGTAATTCTCGGCCTATGTTGTCTGTTGAAAGAATTTCAGAATGGTGTTAAATGTTTGAAATAAGTCTTCAGAGTGCTTTGTACTCTGAGGCTGAGTAATAGGGTTGTAGGAGTGGTACAGGAACATTTCCAAATGCCATCCCGAAGAAAACTGTGAAATTTCATCATGCAGTACATCTCACTGAGCAAAGAAAATCCAGACCTTTGATGACCCCTGGTGAATAAACTAAGCACTGCATTGAAATGGTAACCAGAGACGTGCTTGGAAGAACAGCCCAGGCAATTCTCACCATAAAAAAAAATATAAGTAGGTAAAAAAGAGCAGCAATTCCTGCAAAACGTAGGAGAAAAGAAGACAAAGCTCTTTTATGTAAAGACAAGGAAAACAGCTTTACTGCAGCAGGAATATCACTAAACCTAAAAGCAGCACAGGATTTTAGGCTGTTTTATGCAGATCTGATTGTAATGAACTTTTACCTTTCTGTATCTGTGTAAAAAAAAAAGGGTCAAATTATCATATGGATTATGATCTTACATTGAAAATATCATGTTTCATTTATTGCCCACAGAATGGTAAGCTTTAAATCATATGACAGTCACAAGGAGCATTGTGAATCTAGATACTTCTTGTATCTCCCACTGTCCCTGCCCATCTCTGTAAACCTCTTTTTGTATACATTTTGTCTTAAATTATTCCTTTTTGACTAGTGATGGTAAGACTCACATTAGACTCCATGACTGTACATAAAACTGTGCAATGCTCTACTGAAGAGTATCTTTGCATCTAAGTGGAATGTAATAATAGACCTGATTATTTACTTTCAACTTCTTAAATAAACCAGTGACTAAAATAAAACAGAATATAATCTTCTCTTTAAAAGAAAAGCATCACGTAGAATGTTGCTGTGGAACTGGAAAACTGTGATATAATTGCTGTTATGGAAAAACGGTGGGATGGCTCACAGTGCTTCAGTACTGCAATTGGATGGCTACAAACTCTTCAGAAAGGACACATGAGGAAGGAGAAGTGGTGAATATGCCTTGCATTGTGCTGTCACTGAAAAATAACAGTGAGAAGGTTGAAAGCTTATGTATGGTAGGTGACTACTATAGGCTTCCTGGTCAAGATGAGAATGCTGATGATGAGTACCTCTTTCTTCAACTACAGCAAGCATGACACTTGTGGGCCCTGGTTCTGCTGGGGACATCAGCAGCAAGAAATCCAGGTGACAATTACAGGACAATTTTTTAATTCAAGTGATTCCCAAAAGCAAGAAACCAGTTAAGGAAGGCAGGAAACCACCAAGATTGTTTAACTATCTGTGTGATGAACTGAAGAGCAAGAAGAAACTGCAGAGGCAGTGAAAGCAGATGATTTTTTCCCTGTCCTCCACTTTCCTGGGACCCCACATGAAATACTTAATGCAGCTCTCGGGTCCCAGGTACAACAAAGACATCAACATATTAGGCTGCGTCCAGGGGAGAGCCAGGAAAATAGTCTGAGTTGTGGAGCACTGAAAAGAGGCTGAGAGATATGGCCTTGTTTAGCCAAGAGAAGAGTTGGCTACAGGAAGACCTTGCTGCAGCCTTTCAGTTATTAAAGGAAATTTATTCAAAACATGGTGTAAGGCTATTCTCCAAAGCGTGTAGCGATAGAATAAGGGGAAGTGGTTTCAGATTGAAAGAAGTTAGACTAGATGTTAGAAATAATTATTTTACAACACGCATGGTTAGGCACTGGAATTCATTGCTCAAAGAGGGTGTAGATGCCCCATCCTTAGAAGTGCTGCTCCATTCCTAGAAGTGTTCAAGGCCAAATTGGCTGGGGCTTTGGGCTACCTGATCTAGTGGAAGGAGTCCCTGCTTCTGGCAGGTAAGTTGCAACTAGCTGGTTTTTAAGGTCATTTCCAACCTAAACCATTTTGTGATTCTATGATTCCACATAGGTTCCTGACTCACAAACTGTTCTACATTGGCTGTGGAAAACTAAGGCACACCCATCTGGATTTTTTTACACCATGAAAGAAAAGTTGAACTATTTCTTTTTCAGAAAGAAGATAAGAAGATTAATCATACACAGACGTAATTTTATCACAGAAATGCGCATAATATTGAAAGCGCTTAACTTAGACCTACCTATAAAAGTCAAAATTATTTCTGTCTTATATCTAAGTTCAGTCATTTGTTAGATTGAAGCAATATACTTGACTTCTGAAAAGTCCCAAACTCAATTATCTGATGCACAATACAGGCTGGTCATAGAGATTTTCCAACCATATAGCTCATATGTAGAAGACACGAGATTTACTGCTGATTTTAAGCTGATGTGAAGGACTATTTTTGCACCAGAATGAATGGGGGAGCACTGAATCACCAGAGTTTAGTCATAAAGATTCTATTCACCAGTCGCATAATTAAACATTAAAATCAGTACAGGAACTGAGGCACTTTTTAATGTCTCAGTAGTGTCTTTCCAGACAATGCTGAATTTTACATATAGTTTTAAATTCCCCCTCTCTATCTTCTTTCTTTTAGACTCCAGTCAAAAATTTTGAATATTCAATTCATCAAAGCCAGATAAATTTAGTTCTGACTAGATCTACATCTTTCAGAAATCTTGAAGAGATCTAAGAAACAATCTATGACATTAATTAATTAGATCAGGAAGGCAGGGAATGGGAAAGGGGAGAGCTCACTGGCAGCTCCAGGTAACACTGTGAAAAGCATGGAGAGTACTGCTGCAGGTATGTAAATAAGAGAAAATAGAGGGATCTGAAGCAGATGTCATTCTTGATCCTGTGTCAGGAGGTTGGAACTAAATGATCTTTAACATCTTTTCCAGCCCCAGCTATTCTACGATTCTATGAGATATTTTGTTGGAGTCAGGAATGAGATCTGGCTAGGTTCTTATATTCTTAACATACATGGCAACATCCCTACTCTTCCTTCCCTGCCTATCCTGTCTATAAAAAATTTGTAGCCCTTTAGTGCACTGTTCTGGTTGTAAAATTTTTCCCACCATGTTTCCACGATAGCAATTAGATTGTAGTTTTCTAGTTACAGTGCGGTTTTGAGCTTCTGCTTATTTTCAGTGATGCATGCATAGGTGTAGAGGCACTTCAGACGGGCTATCAACTGCATTACTTCATCACTGTAGCCCTCCCTAATTCCTTTGTATCACACCTGAGGATTTTCCCTGCTGCTTCCTGAAGTGACAGTGTTCCTTATCTCTTCTCTGTCACTCAGAAGTACGCACCTTTTCCCCATAAAATCTTATTTAAAGCTCTGCTATTCTGTCCAGTCTGCTAGCTGCCCAGAATGCTTTTGCTCCTTCTGGATGATTGCATCTCATGTGACATAAACATACCTGGTTTCTGAAAGGCACAACTGAGATTACAGGATCCAAATCCTGTGTGACATCATCCATGCAGCCATTCATTCTCCTGATCTGTTCACTCCTTCTTCCCAGGTCTCAGTCTCCGACCAAGAGGACAGTAGAGATCACTACCTGTGCTCCTGGTTCCATCAACATCTTTCCAAGAGATGTAAAATTTCATTTTATATTTTGTCATCCCTTCACTGCAGCCTCCTGTCACCTGACTTGAAAGAACAGATGTAGATAGTATTCTTCCAGCTTTACCAGACACTTCCTAGCGTCACAAATGTGGGCCTCCAAGCAGGTAGCAAACCCCTCTAGAGAGACTGCCTGGGCACAAAATGAGTGCTTCAGTGACTCAGTGAGAAGTCCCCAATTACTAACATTCTTCATCTTTAATTGGTGTCACTGCTTTTAGTACGAGTAGACCAACTTATTGCAGTTGTCCCTTCTGGCGTCTTGACTGTTATTCACACCCTCTCCTTTTTCCAACCTGAGCCTCTTTGCAGTTGCTTAGGGGCAATGTGGGGGCAAGGGAAAGACTTTTCCTTCTGCTCCAAGTGGAGACAAGCGTTATCTTGTAGTCTATCTCTTCAGAGTAGAAAGCTAGCTTAACTTCTTCCTTTTACAAGGACTTAAGACAGGGCTGTTGGACAAATCACGTCAGTTCACAATATCACACATCAATTTCTCTCTGATTCCCACACAGCATGCTCCTTGGTGATTTCCTCACCCAACCCTGCCACTTGCTCAAAAAGTTCGATGAACATGACACATTTGCACCTGTGATATCCACCTTTGCCCTCAGAACCCAGAGGGACTTCCAGATTCTGGAATTACCCACAATCAAAGGTCTGGTACCTCTTTTGTTCCTCTGAAGAACTCTTTGGGTACACTTACCTGCCTGGGAATGTTGTGATTCCACCAGTCTAGGTTTCTACCTCAGCCAGGCCATTGCAGAAGGTGGTCACCATTGCTTGATCCCTTCTGATCCCAGGTGAAAAGAAAGCTAGACACCTTCCACCTTCCCTCACCATGCTCTTGTACCAACTGCCATGCCAGCTGCCTCATCACGTCCTGTTTGCCCACTCTCTTCCAGGATGCTTGAGCTCCCCGGAGCTGCTTTTAGGGAGGGCCGCCCTTACCTCCTCAGCTGCTTTCACAAGGGCTCCTCACCCAGGGCACACCTCGATTTCAGGACCCCTCTCTGGCACATTGTGATCTCCTGCTCTGCTGCAGAATGCACCTGCAGTGGAGCTGACGGCCTCAGAGAGACACTCAAAGTAGCAAAGCATCATGGTACAACTCTATGAAATAAGGCCCTGAAGACTGGCTAATGTTCAATAATTTTTTATCTATCCACACACATTATTAATGTAATAAAACCACTATAATTTTTTTAATTATACACACTGTTTGATGTTTATGAACACCAAACACTCCATGTTTTCAGTAATTCTGAGAAACAATTTGATGCTTCTAGCAACAGAAATTAATTTTTTGCTATGTGAGGCAGCTATTCCCTAATAGATGCTAGGCCTCTAGGCTAGAAGGTGGTTGTGGGTTTTTTTTTTTGTTGTTGTTTTTCTAATTTGATAGGTTTGTTGAATTAAGCGTAGCATTGAATTAGAATCACAGAATCATAGAATCCTCAGAGTTGAAAGAGACCTTTAAAGGTCAGATCCACTGTAATGAACATAGATATCCACAGCTAGATCAGGTTGCTCAGAGCCCTGTACAGCCTGGATTTGAACGTCTCCGGGGATGGGACATCCACCATTTCTCTGGGCAACTTGTTCCAGTGCCTCATCACCATCACTGTAAAAGACATTTTCCTTACACCCAACCCAAATTTCTCCTCTTTAAGTTTGAAATCATTTCTCTTGTTCTGTCACCACAGAACCCACTAAAGAGTCTGTCCCCCTCTTTCCTGTAGCTCCCCTTTATGTACTGAAAGGCCACTACCAGGTCACCATGGAGCCTTCTCTTTTCCAGGCTGAACAGCTCTCTCAGCCTGTCCTTGTAGGAGAGGTGTTCCATCCCCTGTATCATTTTTGTGGCCCTCCTCTGGACACACTCCAACAGATAAAATACAAACTATTTGTATTACTTTCGTATGACTTCTGTAGATCAGTTTTTTCTAGTTTTTGTCTTTATAGTTCACTGTGAACAGAACAATGATGTTCATTCAATTTCTTTTATAGTAGGCTCTACTTAGTGAAGAAAAGTAAAACATAATATTTCATATAGACAATCTCTTTCTCAGAAGGTTCTGCAGCATCAAAGTGGAAAAAAAAAAAAAAACAACCACAATTCTTTTTGCAAATGGAAATCAACTTATTGTACTGCTTACCATCCTTCAGGACAGTGTAATTTGTTCCAATACTTACAAGGATGTGTAGGTGTGAGAGACTTTTTGCCTGATTTCACAAACTGAAAAGAACACTGTTGGACTAAAAATTGTATTATTATTATTATTATTATTATTATTATTTGTAAATACCTGAATAATAAAAATACCTTTTATTTGCATCACTTTTACAGGCTCTCTTTCTCTTTTTCTTTCATGTTCACCAAAAAAAACTGAAAAAGCAGCTTCAGTTTTGTGTGTTTTCATTTTAACATGAGGTCTCACATATGGTAATACAATACTGTGGCATTTGAGCTGCAATCTCTAGCAGGAATATGTTTACTTTCAATACATTCCACTTTTACAAACTGTTTTTCAAACATTCTTAAACTCTAAGTATAAATTAATTCCCCCTCTCCAACTTCTAAGGTATTCTGTTGCAAGTATCATTGAATAGCCTTTTAACTGGTATGAGATATTTTATCCTACTTTTTCACCTTCTTTCCCTCTTTATTGATTTCAGGTTTACTCATTGATTGTATGGAAATTGTACAGAGAAGAAAAGAACTGTAAAAGGATAAGAAATCATCATTGCAGAACTACGAGAATTAGCAGTGTGTCTCAGTAACTGCTTGTAGTATGCAAAGTACTTCTTCATTTTCCTTTCCTCTTTTTTCTCTTCTTAAAGCTCTTTCCCATGTCTCTCCTAATGTATTTAGAATATTTTTGCATACCCTTCAAGTGATGAGAAGTTTTAACTAGATATACAATTGAGGCAATTTAGTAAATTTTGAGGTACTATGATAAATTGATGATAAATTTTTATTGTCATCTGCAGCATTTTGCTTGCAGCTCCAGGACAAAATGAAAAGTCATCTGTAAGCCATTTGAAAGTGATGGAGTGCATTTGCATGTTGCAAGTAATAGACTACAAATCTATTGCTTGTACAGAAGGAACTCTATTACTCACACAAAATATTCTTTGAATACAGTTAATACAGAGTCTTGTAACACTCTGGGACATCACAGAATCAGAGAATCCTTAGAGCTAGAAGAAACCTCAAAAAGTTATCTAGTCCAACTCCCCTCCAATGAGCAGGACAGCCAATGCTAGATCAGGCTGCCCAAGGCCCGATCCAGCCTTGCCTTGAAAGTCTCCAGGGACAGAACATCCACCACCTCCCTGGACAACCTGTTCCAATGCCTCACCACTCTCACTGTCAAAGACTTTATTCTTATATCTAATCTAAACCTACTCTTTTTAAATTTGAAACCATTTCCCCTTGTTCTATCAGAACAGACCCTGCTAAAGAGTCTGTCCCCTTCTTTCCTGTAGCTCCCCTTTAGATATTGAATAGCTGCTATCGGTCAATTCTTCTCCAAGCTGAACAGCCTCAGCTCTTTCATCCTGTCCTGATAGAAGAGATATTCCATTCCTTGAATCATTATTGTGACTCCCCTCTGGACGCGCTCCAACAGGCTCATGTCTCTCCTGTACTGAGGACTCCACATCTGGACACAATATTTCCAAGTGAGGCCTCACCAGTTGTCACAGGGTATCCCTAGATGTAAGTCCATGACAGGGGGGCACAGGCCCCGGGAAAAAAAAAAGGAGAGACAAAAGAGCAAAGGAAAAAAAAAGGAAGGGGTACTAACAGCCTGCCACGTGATCCGGCCGGCCCCGGGCCGCGCACTCCAGGAGAGAAGGAAGGGCAGGGAGCTAGTAGATGGGTTTAACAAAAGGAGCACACCAGCACCGATCTGAGAAGGAACGGTAATTTACTAAATTTAACTAAATCAAACAAAATGAAAGAGAGAAGAGTATCCAAAATGAGAGTCAAACCACGATAGCGCGAGGGAAGCATGTGCTTTTCTCTGTGGCGAGCTGAGAAGGCTGAGCCGGGGCAGACGGAAAGCAAGACGCTGGGGTCCCGTCTGGAGCTCCACCTCACTTCCCCTTTGCACCAAGTCTTCCGGGGGATGCCACCCCTCACCTCCCATCAGGATACTCCAAATGCCCATAAGGGGCAGTAAACGGAACCAGAACATTAACTCTTTAACTCCCACTGGTTCGCATGATGTTCTGACGTGGAATACTGATCACAAAAAATCACCAAACCACAACACCAGTGCAGAGTAGAGGGTCAGGATCACCTCCCTCAACCAGCTGGGTATACTTATTTTGATGCAGCCCAAGATACAGTTGGCCTTTCTGGGCTGCAAGGACACATTGCTGGCTCACGTCCAGCTTCCCATCCACCGGTACCCCCAGGGGTGCTGGTCTTTTTCGGCAGGGCTGAACTCAATACTTCCCCAGTAACTCCCCAGCTTGTATTGGTAGTGGATGTTGCCTCGACCAAGGTGCAAGACTTTGCACTTAACTTCGCTGAACTTCATGATGTTCACCTGAGTCCACTGCTCAATCCTGTCTAGGTCCCTCTGCATGGCATCCCGCCCCTCTGGTGTGTTGACCGTATCCCACAGCTTGGTGTCATCAGCAAACTTCCTGAGGGTGCATACATCCCCACTGTCAACATCATTGATGAAGATATTGGAGAGTATTTGTCCCAGCACTGATACTCATTACTAATCTCCATCCAGACATTGAGCCATTGACCACCACTCTCTGGACTTGACCCTGCAGCCAGTTCTTCAGCCATTGAACAGTCCACCCCCCAAATCCATATCTTTCCAATTTGGAGAGAAAGATGTTGTGGGGTACCATATCAAAGGCCTTGCTGAAATCCAGACAGATGATGTCAGTGGCTCTTCCTTTGTCTGTTGATCACAAAAGGCCACAAGTTGGCCAAGCAGGATTTACCCCTGGTGAAGCCATGCTGGTTCTCTCTCTGCTTGTTGATTCTTGCCTTGTTGCAGTACATCCTCAAAGAGAGATAATCAAATAGATGTTTTTATGTGTTGCATGCAAAATTCTAAGCCAAGACTCTGAATTATCTAACTTCTTTTCAAAAATCAATTTCAAATTTTGAAGAGATTTTTTTTCTGAAGCAAAAGCATTCTAGAGATGCAGAAAACCATTTCAAACACAATTTTATTATTTAGTAAAGGATCTGGCTTCAGCCGCAAGCCTGCATAAATATTCCAACACATATAAAATACTTTTAAAAGTCTCTTTTCTTTATCTCTCATTTGCTATCATCCCAGTTTGCTTTCATGAAGCTTAAACATCAAAACATGTACTAGAAGAGTGAGTGTACCTCTAAATCTATTTTTCAAACTAGCGCAGAACTTTGTTCCATGTCAAAACCCTGGGACTGTCCATCATGGCTCAGGGAGAATTCAGACTATGTATTATAAATAAAAGATGGAGTGAATAAAAATGAGAGAGCTGGACTCCTCTCACTGATATATTCAAACTTGACTGGACACAGCCTCATGCAACCTTTTGTAGCTCACTCTGATCAGGAGTGGGATGGTGCTGAGAGTTCTCCAGAAGTAACAAGCAAGCTCAGCAGATCTGTGGTTCTGTGATTTCATCAAATTCATCTGCTACGCCCACCTGTCTCTTCTCTTATTAGACTGTGAACAAGCTGAATAAACTGTCTATACATTCACTCATATTTTTGGTCTTCAGTGTGATTAAGAAATATAATCTTCTTCTACCACCTCAGTAAGTACGTAGACATGAAGACTTACTCTGTGAAGAAAAGCTAGAAAAAAACAAATGGGACACTTACACTCTGAAAAGAATTTTCAATGAAATGATTCTTGATTACAGATTGCTGATTATAAAATCGAAGTGTAAAATGCACTAAAACCTAGAGTGAAGTCAAATGACATTTCTTGGATGATGCACTGCCTATAATACTATGTTGTTGAACCAATGCACCAAATTTTGTGGGATCCAGCACAACTTCATAACGACCCTCTCCAGATACACCTAGAAAGTCACTCCCAGAAGGGTACATTTCTGAGTCAGTGCTACACCTTGGCAAAAAAAAATATGCATACAATTTTAATACAGAAAAGTAACACAATTGTCATTTTGTTCTTTAGAGAAGTTAAAAAATATTTTTGCTTTAATTCTTGAACTCTTATGCAATAACATAACGAAGAACTATTTTCAAGTTTAAAATAGCCAGTGATCTCTGGCTATTCAAAACGAATGTCCTCCAAGTGAAGATTCAGAAGAGGAAAAAAGCCTTCAAAACCACACAGAATTTTATTGAAGAAATATGTTCTTAAACAAACAGCAACCTTCCCATATTGTTAAAAGTTCAAGAGAAAACACTACAGATAAAACAGCAGACGAGTTAACAGACAAGATAATTACAGAGCATTAAGGCCTCAGATTTATTTTTAAGATGTTCAGGTTCTATTTAGAAAAGCTCTTTGGTAACTTTTGTGAATCTAAAAAGAATTTTCTTCACGTATTGATAATGTGACTAATGATGTTAAAGCTTCATCGGACCCTGTTATAAAACAGTCCATAAAATTGCTGGCCGTTATGTATTTCAGCAGCACAAACAGGAGATAACAAGACGAAAGGGATGATAGTTCAACAAAATCTCAGTATGCAACAAAAAATAGATTTTTCATGCTCTGTGCTTTCAGTGAGGAAAGTGACAATGGACTCCTAATTTTTCTTAATTAGTTAACATGCATGTAATTCCTTGCACAGTCTGCTCACAAACTACCATTTCGCTGCTGTGGCACAAGAACAGTAATGCTAACTCAACTCAGGAGTTGAGAATGTGCAAGTTGAGCATACAGTTCTGTGAAATGGTGCTGCACAGTGTGATGGGGAGATGAAGAAAAGCAAATGTAGATTTGTGTTGATAGGTTTAGAGGCAAGCAAAGTGTGTGTAACTTAGTCAAGACATAGACAACTAGACAGTGGAGAGGCAGACACTACTTTCTTAGAGGCCAAGGAAGGAAAGGGCCTTCAAGTGGTGGTGCAGAATCAGGGCAGGAAATATATGAAGTAACACTGCATACTTGCATTGGTTTAGTTTCGAGTTTGCAGAGCTGTCTTGAGATAATCCTGGTTTTGTTTCACCTGTCTGTGAAAATGAATATGGAAAACAGTCCTGCCTTTTCTTTCAAAGTCCTCTGCACTGTTTGAATAGCTTCTGGTACAATTACACTACTGCAATTCTACCTCCATTTGAGAAACAAGTAGGCTTCTATTTAGGAATACTGCTCTATTTTACTCCTTGTATTTTTACTACCAAAAAAAAAGAAAGAAAGAAAGAAAAAAAAGAAAGAAAGAAAGAAAGAAAGAAGGAGAGAGAGAGAGAAAGAAAAAAAAAAAAGGACAAACTTGTTATTTTCCTTCAATATTTTTTCTTTCCTTACATTTTTTTTTTTATTTATATATTATTTAAAACTGAAAATAATTAAGAATAAACATAGTCGTGAGCGCATCTGAACACAGTATTTGAGGTAAGGTCTCAATAGTGGTGTGTACAAGTGGACAATCTCTTCACAAATCTGGATGTGGCCCATCACCCTACCCTGTCCAGATCCCTCTGCAGAGCTTCCCTACTCTTAAGCAGATCAACACTCCACCCCAATTTAGTGTTATCTCCAAACTTACTGAAGGTCCACCCATCAAGATCATTGATAAACACAGTAAACAAAAATTGCCTCAGCGCTGATCCCCAGGGAACACCATTTGTGACTGGCCACTGAACACATTCAACTCCATTCCCAATGACCTTTTGAGTATGGCCATCCTGCCAATTACTTACTGTGCAAACAAAACAAAAATCAAACGTAGCAGTTCTGATGATTGCCTTCCTTGCTTCCCTAAGGATCAAGAATCACAGAATCGCAGAACTGTAGTAGTTGGAAGAGACCTCTGGAGATCACCGAGTCAACTCCTTGCTAAAGCAAGGCTTTTTAGAGTAGACTGCACAGGGAAGTGTCCTGGCAGGTTTTTAATATCTCCAGAGAAGAAGACTCTACAATATCTCTGAGTAGTGCTCTGTAAAAGAAGTTTTTCCTCATGCTCATATGGAACTTCCTCTGTTCCAGTTAGTTCTTGTTGCCCTTTGTCCTGTCACTGGGTATCACTGAAAAGAGCCTGGCTCCATTCACTTGACACCCATTCATTACATATTTATAAGGGTGGATAAGATCACCTTCCAATCTCCTCTTCTCCAGGCTAAACATTCCTGATCTCTCTCAGGTTGGACATTAGGAAATACTACTTCTCTGAGAGAGTGGTCAGGTGCTAGAATGGGATGTCCAGAGAGGTGATGGACTCACCATCCTTGGAGGTATTCAAGAAACGTTTAGATGTTGTACTGCGAAACACAGTTTAGTGGGAAATATTGGTGACAGGCACATGATTTGACCGGATGATCTTGGAGGTCTTTTCCAACCTTGATGATTCTATGATTCTATGATTCTCAGTCTCAGTCTCATACAGGAGACGCTCAAGGCTTCTAATCATCTTTGTGACCCCTCATTGGACTCTCTCTAAAAGTTCCCTTACTTTCTTGAACCGAGGAGCCCAGGTCTGGACACAGTACTCCAGATGTGACCTCACCAGGGCAGAGTAGAGGGGCAGGATTACCTCCCTCGACCTGCCGGACACACCATTTTTAATGCATGCCAGGATACTGTTGATCTTCTTGGCCACAAGGGCACACTACTGACGCATGGCCAATCTTTTATCTCTCAGGACACCTAGGTTCTTCTCTGCAGAGCTCCTTTCCAGAATGTCATCCCCTAACCTATACTGACGTATGCAGTTATTGCTTCTGAGATGTAGGACTCTACACTTGCATCTGCTGAAGGTTCCTCTCTACCCAACTATCCTACCTGTCCAGGTCTTGCTGAAAGGCAGCACTGCCTTCTGGTGTGCCAGCCACTCCTTCCTGCCTTGCTTCATCAGCAAATTACTGTTGGCGCATTCAGAACTATCAGTCTTGAAATCACTATGCCCAAGACTGCCTCCAGTTAACAACACATCATCCATGATATCTTCCCTGCCAAACAGGTCAACTGTGACATCTTCTCTAGTCAGTTCCCTCACCAACTGTGTTAGGAAGTTATTCTCCACACATTCCATAATTCTTCTAGTCTCTTTCTTCTCTCTGTACTGCATTTCCTGCAGATGTCTGGGAAGTTTAAATCTCCCATGAAAATAAGCTCTAGCAATCATAACATTTCTCCTCCATAATGCTTACAGAGTATTTCATCTGCTTCTTCATCCTGATTGGGTGGTATGTAACACACTTCTACCACAATATCTCCATTATTGGCCTGTCCCTTGACATCCAGAAACATTTAATATTTTCATCACCGTAGCTAATCTCCATACAGACAAGACCTGCCCGAAGAGGGCTACCCTGCCCCTCTCTCCCATGTAACCATTTATAACAGTACTCCAGTCAGGTGAGCTATCCTACCGCATCTCACTGAGGCCACAGTCCTGAGTCCGGACTGAAAGTTCCAGTTCCCCGTTTATTTCCTATGCTACATAGATATATATATAAAACACAATATTACACAGAGCTGGAATGCTTGTGCTTGACAAACCACAATAAGTTTCAAAGTATGGAGAGTAGCACAACCCATGAAATGCTCTTTTTCCTTTCTGTTATTTGGTACCTGAAATGATAACAAAATTAAAATATTAATGTTTAATACTATTTTTAAAATGATGAATGAAGAAGAACAACTCCACATAGGTCCTTGAAGATGCCCTTGTTTTTACGGTCACATTTGTGAAGGAGATGAGCCCTATAGGTATTTACTGAAAGTTTTGTCTGAGCATAATGAAGTAGTTGGAAATATTTATTTGTAAATAAGAAAAACATACAGCCAAGGTTACTACTATGGGCAAGGTAGAGGAGCGAGATGACTTTCTAAGGGTGAAGAAGTAAAATATGGTTAAGTTAAAACTGAAAGGAGCCACGAATATGTTACAGTTGGTCAAAGAGAGACAGAAGTTTCCAGAGGGCAGCACATCACAGGTAGGTGATTAACACAAGTTAGTAAAAGTGTATTTGCATCAGCACACTGAAGAAAGATTAATAGAAACAACATTTGCTTTGCTCAGGGAGAAGAAACTGTTAACATACTTACAGACAGAAGTGATGATATCTCAGGTACCAAAAGATGCTCTTTACCTATGTGAATAGCTAAGACAGGCCATACCTCACAGATGTTAGTCAGGAAGAACATGTAAGAATTATCCTAACAAAAATTTGGTCATTTAAATAAAAAAGACTGTGTTGAAGATGATGCCACATTACAGTGCTGAAAAGCAGTTAGTATGATCATTTGTTCTACTGTAATTAAAATGGTATGAAGAAGGGTTTCCCTCTGAAAGGCTGCAAAAACTGTAGAAAGGAATCAATTAGAATTTCCATGGCAACCACCAACAATCTTCTGTGCAAAAAATGAAAAAAAAAAAATAAAACAAGGAAACAAAATCGAAAATCATATGAGATTTTAAATAATGATTGAGTATACACTTTGGAGGGTTATTCTCTGTCACATATTTCAAAATATTTTCATGTTGCTTGTAGTTTGAAGAAATAGAGACCTGGCAAAGCAGGATTACAGAATAAATAATTAAATGTA
>JACDJE010000088.1:2378271-2390978 GCA_016647715.1 Pavo muticus | reverse complement strand
TAGTGTGTAGCAAGCATAGAGGTACCAGCAGAAAGATTTAAAAATGTACAGTGTATGACAA
The DNA here is from genome assembly GCA_016647715.1 of Pavo muticus. Classification (NCBI taxonomy): domain Eukaryota; kingdom Metazoa; phylum Chordata; class Aves; order Galliformes; family Phasianidae; genus Pavo; species Pavo muticus. The sequence goes on along the minus strand of JACDJE010000088.1, from coordinate 2,390,917 downwards.
CCCTTGGAGTGCTTCTCATGCACATAAAGCCAGCTGTCATCAGTTCTATGTTTGCTTTTCACTGTGAGCCTCCAGTTCTTTCCATCTTGTTCTTTCCTCATCCCCGCAAATGATAATATTGTCAATGTCTTCTGTCTCAGAATTGTCAACAGGGTGCCTTATTGGAAAAAAAAAGAACAAAAAAACACAAAAACAAAAACAAAAACAAAACAAAACAAAACAAAAAAAAAAAAAAAAAAGCAGGGATCCCAGGAAAGCATATTTCTTGTAAAACTGTGTGGAGAGAGTATTAGCAAGATATCAAACTGACAGTCAGCTAGGCTACAGTGGAAAAGACATAAACTCACCTTTGTCAGAACCCAGGACTTCCAGAGCAGTATCGCAGCAGTGTCCAAATTACAGAGGGCCTGAGAAAGCACAAGGTGGATATACCCACTGATTCTTCTGGCCAGAGAGGCAGTATGGCCAACAACTTTCACCCTCAGGGTCAAACATGCAGGCTACGCTGGCAGTCAATCCCCGAGCGACAAAGAAGTCCTCATTCCTCAGCTACCTGGTACAGACTGACACAGATATTAGTCCCAAACTAATGGTAAGGACTCCATAGAAGAAGAAAAATCAGCATCAAAAAGGAAATACTGTTCACATGAACAAGGAACTGAGATAATGGACCAAGCTAATCCCACCTAAACCTATAAAAATCCAATATGTTAACAGGCATTCAGAGAACTTCTATTACACATAGCTAGACTACAGGTATCCAGAGCGCCAAGCCAAGAGGGCATCATGAGGGAGACAAATGCTCAAGGGTCAGTGAGTGATCTGTTATGGCTGCAAGAAAACATAATATAGGTATTTAATAGTATTTACTTATTAGGTAATAATAACTAATTTACCTAAGCAGAACTGTGTTCTTGTCTGCGTACTTACATGGATAATCAAAGAAACATGAGAAGCAGCCAGACAGCATAGCCTGTACTTCTGTACTAAGCTGCCTAATTCTTTATAACATCTAGACATATCCTCTTCACCTTCTCCCCATAGTGAGTATTCACTAGAACAAAAAAGACAGAAGACAACAAGACTTCAGAGAATGCTAAATGGCTTTTTTTTTCATACAGCATTTACTATACAGCATTTATTCTTACAGCATAGCTCTTCTTGATAAAAGATGGCGTGAATGCAAAAGTTTTATGGGATACTTGACAAATTCTTGGAAGAAATTCTCTGAAGATGACAATAAAGACAGATCATGAAGGTTTTAGAAAATCCCTGGGACACAGAGTGGCAAAGATACATAGCAAAATACATGTATGCGCTTGTTCTTGCACTTCTTTAGGCATGCACTTGTATGAACTGGGAAGATGCATTCTTGGTCTGAAACAGTTTGAATGCTCTTACCTACTTTAGTATTTTGCCTTGCCTTTATACTATTTCATAAGATACATAGATAATTGTTCTGCACAGTATGGCTGAGAGGAATGTGTTGTGGTACTTCTTAGATATGCCACAAATGACAGAATATATCTGAAAACAATTTGGAAATGTAAAAAAAAAAGTGAAGCAGATTTAACAAAAAAATGGATTTTGTTGTATGAAATACCAGATGGACTAATTATGACCTTGTAAGAAATGGTCAAGCTCTTTATTTCAGAAAGCCCCTGAATAATAGAATCAGAATGGCTTGGGTTGGAAGGAACCTTAAAGACCATCTAGTTCCAAACCCTTGCCCTAGGCAGGGTTGCCACTCCCTAGATCAGGCTGCCCATGGCCCCATCCAATTTGGCCCTGAGCATCTCCAGGGATAGGGCAATCACAGCTTCTCTGGGCAGCCTGTGTCAGTGCTTCACCATTCTCTAAGTGAAAACTTCCATCCTGTTAGCTAATCTAATCTCTGCTTTTTTAGTTCAAAAATACCACAGGTCCTATGAGGAGTGGCTGGCCCAGGATACTGTTGGTATGGGCTGCGAAAACACACTACTGGCTCGCACCAAGCTTTTCATTCACTAGGACATCCAAGTCCTTCTTCCCAAGGCTGCTCTCAATGAATTCTTCTCTCAGAAGATGGGAGGGATAGGAATGTAGGAATGATGTCATTAAAATCTATAATCAGAAAAAAAAAATTGATAGGAGTAACATCTTATCTGATATCTTTCTCTGCATAAGAGATTTCACTATAAACTCCTTCATATAGAAACAATTATTTGTAGAAGTGTTGAAGTTTTGAGTCTGAAAGCAAAAAGTGATATTTTTCAAAGCACAGGAAATGTCTGTCTAATCTTGTTTTAATTCATTGTTGAAAAATGTTAATTATTTTGATTATTACTTGTCCGTGTGCAAAGCCATAAAATTATTCTGAGAAAGACAGTGTATTTTGGATCTAACTAAAAATTACGAAGTTTTTATCACTACTTCTAATGAAAAGATTTTTTCATATTTTAATTTGAAAGGTTGTTTAATATTATCACTAGTTAGAGTCGCCATAGGAAGTGACTTAATGTTTCTACTGATTATCTAGAAACATGTAACTGTTGCTAAGAAAAAATGACTTTTCTTCAAATATTAAGATGAGATGTGTACTTTGATAAAGACCAAAAATTCAAATTCTGAAGTTTGAAAAAAATCTATACATATGTATTTGCAATGTTTTGAAGCAGAACTTCAGTTTCTGTTAGGCCCTGATTGAGTAATGCAGACAGCTCTGCAAACAAATTTCATAGATGAAAGGGTCAAAACATTGAAGTGATTCAACAATTTCCCGGTAACAAAAGAAGCTATGACCCTCCTTCTGACATAGCAAGTGATTATGTGCTTAGAGACTGAGATGTTAATATAGATTTAAATATTCTGCAAACACATTAACTCAAGGGTAGCAACAAATGCGTATATATATATATATCATTTATGCCAAGGCCTGACTAGGTTTGATATGATTTTTCAACAGGGACAGAAACATAGAGTTCTGGGATTTAAGAACGCAAACCAACAGCCAAGAGATTTTATCCTTCAACTTTATGACAGGTCACCCTGTTCATCTTGCAAAGCAAATACACATGCAAGCAACAACCTGACATAAGAGAAAGGAAAATCCTTGAAATAAAAACTTTCTTTACCAGCATGGATAGGATGAAAGTTGGTAAAGCATTACCATGGAATTAGTCACATCCTTCTGGCAACATTTTTTTTTTTCCTGAAATTACTCAGTGTCCCCTCAGCCCTTCAAATTGTTCACAAGAAACTGAGAAGCCAATGAAAGCACAAATCCTCCAAGCTTTCAGTGCATTACCACCTAAATAAAACAACCTTTATTTGCTGGATAGATAGGGTGAGAGATGTCTACTGAAATACAGCTTGCCTTCAAATGAGTTATATAAGACGACACTCTCTATTTTTATTAGACTTTCTATGGTTGTATCTCAGTGTTTCTGATTGACAAGGCTACTGTCATAGGTAAGTGAAGGTAAGCTCTTCAATCACCCAGAGATTCAAAGGTTGAATATCAAAATGGAGTAGTTACTGCTATAGCATTTCAGATTAGGTTCCCCAGTAGAGGTAGAAAGATCTAGTTTCATTTGTAAAACTGCACCATTCTACTATTCAAGATTGTTCTGTTGTAGACATAATGCTCTATTGATTCAGGTTTGATTTTTACATACATTCAGATTTCACAGTAATTTTTCGTAGGCAGTTGTTAGAGCTACAATGGTTACACCAGGCCTTAAAAATCACAGTACAGCTATTCATGGGTTGAAAATATTTCTGTTCAGTATTTAAGGGCAATTTCAGTCTCTAGGGACAGTTGTAATGGAGTAGTTGTAGGGTTTGTGAGGCAAATAGGAGGTGGTTTTTATGAGAAATGTCAATTGTCAAGCTTTGTATAGATAATAAGAAGATGAAGGGATTTGGAAGGGTGCATAGAACTCAATTAATTACGTGCCTTCCATGGCTAACAGGCAAGCACTGCTGGCCATAGACTGCAGGAACTATGCAAAGACACTTTACAGACACTTCACAGGCTAGTGAAGAGCTGCAGGTGGGGATGCACCAGGGCTACAAAGGAACACTGCACTACCCACTGGATGTGCTGGAACTGTATACGGCCAGAAAACGGCCTCAATCTCCATCTCGCCTGTCCCGTAAACACACATCCCAACGCAGCAGAGGCGCGGGTTCTTGGCAGGGTGGATTCTCAACCGCTCCGTTCTGCGCTCACGACCGCCCCAGCCCCACCGGCTGCGCACAGCTCGAGGCCAGGACCGACATAAGGCGGTTGGACGGAGACCGAGGGCGCTCCTGGGAACCGGCCCCACCATGGCCCGACGCCTCGCCAGAGACGCCCGGCTGGGGCCGTGCCGGATGGCCGCAACCATCGCGGCTCGGCCCGCGCCATCCTCCCCTCCTCAAGATGGCGGCAGCCGGGCAGCTCCCCCACCGCCGGTGGTAGCTTTTTTTTTTTTTTCCGACAGAGGCGCGGGGTGCCGCGACAGGCGGCCGCAGGGGGTGGCGAGCAGCCGCCGCCGAGCGTAACTTCCCACCCGTTCCTCCGCCAGCGGCCACCCCTCGACCGACAGCGGGCGCGGCACGACCCCCGCGGCGGGCAGCGCGCCGGGACCGCGCTCCAACCCCCGCCCGCCGGATGTGGCGTCAGACGGCTCCCGCGCGGCCACGCCCCGGGCCCAGCTCCGGTACCGCCGCAGCCTTACCGGCCCTCACGCTACGCCGCCGGCACCGCGTGCCTCGCACGGGCGGTCCTGGCGCGGCGGATAAGCGGGGGCGCGGTGGACGACGCCCGGCCCGGTGGAGGGAGCAGGTAGAGCTCGGCCCCGCGCCGTCAGTCAGGGCAGGCCCCGCCTCTTCCGGGCCTCTCCGACTGGGCCGCCGCCTCCTCCTCCCTCGCTCGCTCTCCCTTTTGTGAGTTATAGCAACCGTTGCCTTGTGAATCAAGCGCCATAGTCACCGTAGTCCTGGCGACTGTTACCCATCAACAACAACCGCTCCTCTCCTGCTCCTCCTCCTCCTCCTGCTGTTCCTCACCCCCATCCTCACCCCCTTCCTCATCGTCACCCACAACAACAACAACAACAACAACAGCCGCCTCCAGCAGCAACGACAGCCGGAGCAGCACCGCAGCTCGCCTCAGCCCAGGTGAGTGCTCTGGCCGGGCGCACGCCGGCCCTCCCTCCGAGCTCTTTCCCCCGGCTTCTGCCTCCCCCCTCCTCGCAGCATCCGGGCCGGGGACGCTCCGCTGCGCTGCGCCGAGTGACGGCGGTGCGGCAGGGGAACGTGGGTCGCTCGGCCGGCCCCACCGCCTTCTCCGTCGCCGTCCCTCTCGCCCGGCCCCGCCGCCTCGGTGTGGGAGCGCGCAGCGGGGGGCGGCGGGATGGGGGTGTTCGCGGGGCCAAGGGGACCGCGCGGCTGGGCCGGCTGAGCAGGGAGCGGGGCTCGGCCGTGCGGGGACGGAGGCGCTGCTGGTACCTCCGGGACAATCGCGTGGATGTGGTGGGTACGCGTCTTCCATCGTCTCCTGTTCAAGCGGATGGGGGGGGGAAGGGAGGGACGAGGGAATTTTGGGGAACATTTTCGGACACAAGCTAAGGTTGCGTTCTTTAAGTAGTAGTAGTAGTAATAGTAATAATAATAATAATAATGATATGCAACACCTTGGGGGTGGAGGTGGGAGGAAGGAAGCAGTGGAGATGGATCCCATGGCACAGCGCAGAGCGAGGGGCCTTGTTCTGGTCCGTGTGGCTGCCGGAGGTGCAGGTGTTTGCCAACTTCCATAGCCTCCAGCGAGACTCTTGTGTCTGCGATCGCTCACTCTCCGTGCTTTTTTGGCCAAACCTTTCTTTCCTTCTTTCTTTCTTTCTTTCTTTCTTTTTTTCATTTATTCATAATTAATGTTCTTTCTTATTTTAGGGCAAACTGCATTTTCTTTGTACTATGTTTTCCTGTTTATTTGGTACCCCCACCCATTCACACAGTTGTAGGCTTTTTTTCTTCTTGCAGTCCTTCTAGGGATTATTTTTAGTATTATTACTATTTTTTTTATGTTGCCAGCATGTATATGTAGTTCATGCCCATTGAGTTATGTACATGTGGAGAGGATCCTTTTGAGTTTCCTTAAACTCTCCGCAATCAAAGAAATCTGAGACATTTCACTGTCACTGTGAGTTTGTGTGCTGAACAGCAGAGGGAAGAAATTAAAAATGTCTCTGTGATTTGTGATTTTTTGTTACTGCAGCTGCATTTCAAGAGGATGCTTGGGAAAGAAAGGAAGAGGCACCTTTTTACCTCACAAGAGGTTGAAGTAAAAATTATGTTACTAATGATGACATTTTTTCATTTTTTTAATCCAAAATACCTGTTTTTTTTTTGTTGTTGTTGTTTGTTTTGGTTTTTTTTTGTAGTTATTTATTAAGATCTAAAGACTTGTGTTACTAGAGGTAGAAAATCATACTTTATATCCCAAAGAACTAAAAAAAAAAAGTACAAAGTATGCTTCTGGTATCTATCTTGGCAGTTAAAATTATCATTTAACATCTCTATATCCAGTTGCACTCTCTTCCTTGACGTGTCAAGTCACCTTTTGGTGTGGCAGGCTTTTTTTCTTTTTTGAAGTGGTGACTTACTTATATCCTTTATTTAATTAAATAGTTAAGGGAAACCGTAATCAAAAAGCCATCCTTTTTTTTATTATTCAAAATCCTACAACTTAATTGTGTTTTCACCTTTTCAATTTGTATATCTTTAGAGGAAATCTGTTTAAAGTATCAGTTTTTTCTTTACCATTTCAACAAAAATATGTTGTTTTATCTTGTATTGGACTTGCCTGTGAGTGTGACAGGGTCAGTTTTTCCAAGTGGCCATCAACTATGAGACATCTTCCATTTATATTAATACTTCTTAAGGCAAGGCAGATTATCTTTTTTTTTTTTTTTTTCATGTTTCAGAAACCAAGTATGTGAATTAAAATAATTCTATTTTTGGTAATTACCAAAGATCTCTATGTTGTCATCATTTTATTCAGGATGGAGACCATCAAGCGCTGATTTTGTACGTACTGCTACAAAATAACTTTGAAAGATATTAAGAAATATTCAGAGTGAGTATCAAGTCAGTTATATCTATATGGGGTCAGAAGGTTATTTTACTACATCAGTTATATGGCAGACTTAAATCTTAATTTCATTGTTATTACATTAGTTATTGTGATTCATCAGTCAGTAAACCATTCCATGCATTTACTGATGTTGAAAAGTTGTCAGCTCAGTGCCATGCCTCTCCTGAATAGCCCTCTTTCAACAGGACAGAGCCCCGTCCAGGATGCCTTCCTTCCTGGATGTTGAGGTCTGTCCTTGAAGGACAAGCATCCAGACCTGTTGTCTCAAAGGAAAGTGCACAGACTGTGAGACAAGTTTTAGAAGTTTTTTGGTTTGTTTTTTTTTTTTTCTGTACAAAGAGGTATTTGGAAGTGTTTTAAAAGTCATGTTTAAGTACATAATTTTGTCTAAAACCAAAGACTTCTTTTATTATTACTTATCTACATTTCTTTAAGCCTGCTGTTTGAAAAACTGTAATAAAGCAACCATAATCAACTCAGTTAATATTAGGAACTTGAAAGGGAAAACTGTTGAGTCTTTATTCTTTCTGAAATATTTTAGTGGTCATAGATGATATCTGCTTTATGCATTTGATTCCCTAATGCCCTCAGCTGTCAAAATAGTTAGTGTTTGTGATGCTAACCAGCCTTTGAAAATGAAGTGGCTTGTGATTCTTTTTTTTTACTCATTCATTTTCATGACTTACACTGTGTAACTGTCTGTGTAACATTGTTTTAAATTGTTTCAGCATACCCTAATGAGTCTTCGTGGATCATAGGCTTTGTTGTGCTGTTAGCTAACATATATTGTGCTGTGGAGGAACCCTTCAATGATGCAGTGAAAATAAAAGAAATGGGAATGAAAGGTACAATGCTGTTACGAAGTTTGAAGTCAGGGTGCTTTATTTCATAATTAGGTTTAGCTTTTTTAGCTCTATCCAATTTCTTGTTTCCACCTGGTGCAGTAGTTGTGTGGTAGTTTGTTAATCACAAAACTGTCTACAAAAATAAATGTTATTGTTTAATTTAGTTTATTAAACTTTCCATTGAGAAGGAAGACTTTTTTTTTCATTTCTCTTTACTTGAAACATAACTAAGTATCTAAAATCAATAATCTTATAGTATTGCTGTTCCTTTTGGTGTTCTAGCTAGCATTTCTGGTACTGGTCTTCATGCTTTACTTCGTCCTCTTATGAAAAGTTTCCTTCTAAAAATATTCCATACTAATTATATCCAGTCTTCAAAAACTTAACCAGCTATAGTTACTGTTATGTGGAATACTCTCCCTTTTAGAAGCTTATTTTTTAACTGTTTACAGTTGCTTACAATTGAAATGGTGTGTTGTGAATGCATCACAAATACGGACAGAATGAAAAAAGAACTTTCAACGGTACTGTAGTGTTCTTGTAGATGAAGTTTTATTTTTAAAACAAGCTTGTTACCACATAAACATGTTAGAGCAAACTAAGTATGTTTTTTTTTTATTAAGAATGAAACGATTTTTTTAAACTAAGGGTGAGAAATGACAAATTAATGAAGCTTTTGATCTATATAAACTAATATTGAAGATCATGCTTTTCTCTTAGCCACAAGTTTGGCATTGTTGTTTTCTTATTTCTGGTAAAGGTGTTTTTACTTCTCTGTGCTCACAGGTTAGCACCTGTATACTTGTATTTTGGAAATTTAAGGAGCAGTACATACACTGATTTTAGCTAAATCTAGTTTGCTAGGGACAGATGGCTAGTTTAAACAGGTGTCACTTTCATTCCTTGTGCATTGTGTCGAGACTTCCAGAGGTTCACAAAAGAGCTGCCTAAAGCAGGTGGTGTTTTCTGCTTTTGTGATTAGCAAGATTTACTTTGGTAGGAAATTATTTTCCCAGTCACTGGATGTGTTTTAATAGCTAACGTATTGTATCAGAGTTTGAAGTGTTCAACATATAGCGCAGTTGTTTGATACTTTTAAAAATTATTTTATCATCAAATTTTTAAAGGAGATGTGACTATTTGAATGTGAGATTTTGTGTTTCATGACTGTGTGAGCAAATAGTAATTGTCCTGCTCTCAAGACGAAGAGCAGAAATACAGCTCAATGTAACACCGTGTTTCACTAAATAATTTATTTTTACCTTTGTATCACTTAAGATTATATTACTATCTTTTTTTTTTTTTTTCAATAAAAATTACATATTAAGAATACAGAATTAGTTTCAAACTTTTTTGGTCTTAATACTTTTGCCACATAAGTAATTTTGCCAGACTTTTTTTTATTCTGTAACATTTGTAATACTGTTAGAATAGGTTTTAATAAATTAGATTCTTTCTTTTCTAACGCTTCTTAGGCAGGTGATTATTTTACTTTATTTATTATTATTTTTTTTACTTGGATCTCCTTCTTTTTTTTCTTTCTTTGTTTACTCACCCTGTGTTTTGTGTAACAATGACTGGGATTTATTCAGTTATTTTCCTTATAGTAGATGCACCAGAGGGTGCTATACTATTTGAAATATAAAAAGAGGAAAATATAGCTTTTTTGTCATTGAAATACAGTGATACTTTTTAGGAATTTAAATAAAACTTACTGTTGTTTTTTTTTTTTTTTTCCTACTTTTTTCTAAGCATTGTAATATAGCAAGCTCTTAATACTATACTTTTGCTTTGCAGGACAAACACTTAATCTAAATCTACTGCAATGAATCATAGAATGGCTTAGGTTAGAAAGGACATTAAGATCATCTAGTTCCAACCACCTGCTATGGGCAAGGCTACCACCCACCAGCTCAGGCTGCTCACAGCCCCATCCAGCCTGGCCTTGAGTGCTTTTAGGGATCAGCCATCCACAGCTTCTCAGGGTGACTTGTGCTGGTGCCTCACGACCCTCTGAGTAAACAATGCCTGCCTAACATCTAACCTACACCTTCCCTCTTCTAGTTTAAAACCTTTCCCCCTTGTTCTATGAGTATCAGACCATGTAAAAAGTTGGTCTCCCTCTTGCTCATAAGCTCCCTTCAAGTACTGGAAGGCCACAGTGAGGTCTCCTCAGAGCCTTCTCTTCACCAAGCTAAACAAGCCCGACTCCCTCAACATTTCTTCATAGAAGAGGTGCTCCAGCCCTCTGATCATCTTTGTAGCCCTCCTCTGAACCTGCTCCAGCATCTCCATGTTTTGCATTGTGGACCTCAGGCCTGCATGCACTACTCCAGATGGGGCTTCACAAAGACAAAGAATGGTGCTCAGTCACCTCTTTCTCACTGCTGGCCACCCCTCTTTTTATTCAGCCCAGGCTTCTGGGCTGCAAACACACACAGTTGGCTCATGCTCATCTTTTCATCCTCCAGGAACCCAAAGGCCTTTTTCACAGGACTGCTCTCAATGAGTTCCTCTCGTAGCCTGTACATGTATCTGGGATTGCCTCAGTCCAAGTGCAGTGCCTTGCCTTTCTCAAGTATGTCCAGGTCCCTCTGGATGGGATCCCTTCCTTCTGTTGTGTCAACTGCACCACTCAGGTTAGTGTCATCTGCAAACCTCCTGAGAATACACTCAATCCCACTGTGTAGGTCATTGATAAAGACACTGAAGAGCACCAGTCCCAAGATAGAACTGTGAAGGGACACCACTCATGACTGGCCTCTTCCTGGACATAGATCCATAGACCACAACTCTCTTGTTAGGATCAACCAAACAATTCTTCATCCACTGAATAGCCCACCATTCTAATCTGTATTTCTGCAATTTAGAGATAATGTGGTAGATCATGTCAAATGCCTTGCTCAGGTCCAGGTAGATTTCATAATTTGACCTTCCTTTGTCCACTGATGCTGTCATTCCCTCATGTGTCACCAGCCTGGTCTGCCACAGTCTGCCCTTGGTGTAGCTGTGCTTGTTGTCTCAGAATACCTTGTCTTGCATGTACATTAACTTATCTTCCAAGAGGATGAGTTCCATGATCTTCCCAGACACAAGGGTGAGGCTCACTGGCCTGTAGATCCCTGGGTTTTCCTTTCTCCCTATTATTAAAAGTGGGAGTGATGTTTCCCTTTTTCTGGTTACGGGGGACTTCACCTGGTAGTCACGACTTTTCAAATGTGAATGAGAGTGGCTTGGCAACCACATCAGCAAGCTCTTTCAGGACTGTGGGATGCATGTCATTAGCCTCCTTGGGCCTCATTTATCGGGGTGTGTAGACCCTTGCCCTTTCTCTTCTGACCAATGAACCTGTAAAATCTCTTGTTATTTTTCACCTCCCTTTCTGCATTCAGTTCCATCAGTACCTTGGCTTTCCTCATACCAACTCTGCATGTCCGGATGGCATCCCTGTATTCTTCCCAAGCCACACCTCCCTGCTTCCTCTGCCTGTGCATTTCCTTTTTATCACTGAGCTTGACCATCAGGCCTTTACACAGCCATGCTGGTGTCCTGCCTCCTCTGCCTGATCTCTGATGCTGGGAGGCAGCGAACTTTTGTGCCCTCAGAAAGATGTTTTTATTTAAAGAGGAGCCAGCTCTGTTGTGTTCCTAAGGGCAGTTTCCCAGGGGATCCATGCAGTGTTTCCCTAAACAGCTAGAAGTGTGCTTTCCTGAAGTTCAGGGTCCTGACTTGCTCTTTGCCAGTCCTGTATTTCTTGGGGTCATGAACTCGACAAGGGTGTGGTCACAATGTCCCAGTCTGTCTCCAATCTAGGACTGTTTAGTTATCTCCTTTGTGCTGGTGAGGACCAGGTTTGGTAACGCTTCACCTCTGGTTGTTTTTTTTCTGGTACCTGGGCCAGGAAGTTTTCCTGAATTGACTCAAGGTGTCTTCTGGGTACTTTGTAGCCCACTGTGTTTCTTTCCCAGCATATATCTGGGTGGTTGAAATCCCCTGTCAGGATGGAAGCCTGAGAATGTGTTGCTTCTTGTAGCTGAAGAAAGAAGGCCTTATCAACAGCTCCCCTTGATCTGGCAGCCACTAGATATCTTCTATTGGCCTGGTCCGTAATTTTAACCTACAAGTTCTCAAGCTGACTGTGCCTGTTTCTCAGAGGCGCCTGTTCACCATCTGTCCGTCTCTTAACAGAGGACAACTCCTGCTACTCCTTCCCTGTTAGTCTTCTAAAAAAACTCGTAGCCCTGAGTGCAGTGTACCAGCTGCACAGTTTGTCCCACCATGTTTCTGTGATAGCAATTAGGTCACAGTTTTCTAATAGCACTTTAGTTTCCATCTTCTCCAGTTTATTTCCCATGGTGTGTGCATTGTTGTAGAGGCACTTCAGCTGGGCTTTCAGCTGTGTTGCCTTCTTGATGGAGCTCTCCCGAATTCCTCTGGGACAAATCTGAGGACTTTCCCCTACTGATTCATAAAGGAACATGTTGTTTGTTTTTGTTTTGTTTTGTTTTGTTTTCCTTAAAGGAATGTGTTGCTTTGTGTAGTTTTTTTTTTTCATTCTTACTGAAACTTTCTATGGATAAAATAAGTGTTAAAGCTTAGCTGCCTACTTCTGAACTGTAGAAGGGAGTGAAGTGTTAGTTGATTAGAGTCATTAATTCTATAATAGAAGAACAGTAAAAAA
>JACDJE010000088.1:2290813-2378245 GCA_016647715.1 Pavo muticus | reverse complement strand
AAAAGTGTATTTATGAGAACCACTGCTTTTGATTTCAGAAAATCCTCAATGAATATGAGACTAATGGTTTAGAATTTCATTGTTGTACATTCTGTAGTTTAATAATATCTATTGTTTGTCTATATACTCTAAGACTAATGAAGCAGTGCTCTTTTTTATGCATGTGGATGAATAACAGTATCTAGTTCAATGTAATTTGCCTTTGGAAGTATGTAAAAAGCTTCAAGCTGGAGCTGGGATGATATATCTTAAGTTGCTTGGTTTTGCACAGTACTTTTAGTTGTGTTTTTTCTGTTCTACTATGATAAGCTGTTTCTCTTTGGTCCCCTACCTTTAAAGATAGCTCCCCAAAACTGAGAGATGGCTGGAATACATTGTAAGTTGAAATGAACAAAGGAATTTTCCGTGTTATAATACAAATTTTAGTGAGAATTGGAGGTTTAAATTCTAACAATTCAAGTTCCTCTTTAAATTCCCAATATGTTTTTAATGTTTCTTTGTTTCAATTCTTACATTTGCATCCATAACAATGCTATATGGATATCAGAGTTTGTATATTATTCACTAAATACTATGTAGTGTACTTGTAGCATTTTGTGACTTGTATTCATCGGCTAGCTAAAGGAAGGAAGTATCTGACAGTATGATTAAAGGTGATTTCAGCCCAACATGAACCCACTACACTGAGTATAGCTTAGCTTTGTTTGATCTCTGAGAAAACATGTAGGGCAACCATTGTGTAATGCGTGTAGACTTTATGATAACGTAGATAACGATTTCTTCAGTTTTTGCATGTTCTTCTTATTGAAATATCTTATTTCAAATTAAATTTGTAAACTCTTTAAGGTAAGAACCATGTCTTTAGATTTCAATGTTGTTCAGGTTTTAGATGCTGCCACTACAAATAATAAATAACCAGGAGTTATGTTTATTTTTCATCTGCCAAGTAAATGGTTTCTATCTTCTGCTTTGTTACTTCGTTATAATTAAACCAGGTATGTTTTCTCTTACCACCTCAGGGACATTTTCTAAGCACTTGAACAGCGGATATTTAAGTTAGCAATACCACATTGCTAAACAGAAATAGAAATGAGCAAATCCACGAGAGGTGCAAGATGTCAATTTGCAGATGTTCTACATCAGTTAAGACCTGCTATTTTCTTCTTTCTCTGTTAACTATACTTTCCTTAGAAAGGATTGAAAAAATGAAATACAATTCTGAGCCATAACTATTTACATTACAGCTATCAAGGTTACAGGTAACTGTTTATTATGATTCTGTGGAGCTAAAACTTTAAAATATATCTGTAGCTTGTATGAGCTAGTTCACATCTGCCGAATTTTCAGATGTGTGCAGTTTTCTATATGGTTTTGGTCCGATTTTTTTCTTAATGTGTCTATATTTTCATGAAGAAAGGAGAGGAGTTATGCATATATAGCTCTGTTAATCTGACAGTGATGCTGTATGTTTAAGGACTGAATGAAGATTTTACTTCCTAGTGGGCTAGATGACCGGGACAATGAATTTGAGCTAATGCCTCTTGGTGTGGCCTGCTCTTCATTGTCTGTGAAGCATTTAGAAGAGTTGGCATTGTACTTCCTTCCTCTCCCTCCACCTTCTTTTTCTGATGAGATCTGTGCTGTACTGTTACGACTTTATTGTTCTTCTGCTTGAATAAGCAGGAGAAGCAAACTTAGGAAGGGTATTTCTTTCTCTATGTTCTTGTTCATGAAATTTGCAATGTAGAAGAACCATGAGGAAGTGTATGTGTGTGGCTGTACAAAAAAAAAGATTGCCAATTCATATTATTAGTTAAGTTTTTACGAGCTAGTATTGGCATTCAGTGTTATTTGCATTGGGTAAAAAATAAGAAAAAGAATTACTTGCTTAAGTTAAAAACTAATGCTTGCTTTTCAAATTGTGTTCTCAGGAAAACAGTTGTTAATAATCACCGCTTTGAAACTAAATGTACTCAAATTTCCTGAATAAGATTCTCAGATAGTTTAATGATTGGATCATACGTATTTTTGTGTTAAGTTGTAGAAAGTTAATCAATGTTTAACTAAATATATGTAGCTCTACAGAGTCTGTTAAACTTATTAATAAAATGAATAAATGGTATACAAAAAGTATTTAAATTACATCTGTTGAAAGGTCTGAATGTATTTAAAGTTCCTTTAACCTTAGGTAATGAGGAGCAGTTGAACTACAAGTGTAGTAGCTGTTAGCTATGAGGTGAAATTAGCATGTTTATTAAGTAAATGATATTTAAGGTATGTCAACATACAAATGTCTGTTTAACATGTCGTGCACTCTGTATTAAACCACTTCATCTGAGTTGCAAGTTGCAAAAGAGTTGATAAATAATTCTTCCATATTTTCTTATTTCCTATCAGATTTAGTAAATGGAAGAATGTAGAATACAGTGTTTTTAACTCCTTAGAGTTGATTCTGTTTAATAGCAACTCTCCATACTAAGAAATTCATTAGTTGGACTGTCTGTAATAATATTGTCCAAAGGAACTATTACAAAATTATTTCAAACAATGTTCAAATTCAAAAGGAACAATAATGGGCAGGCAAATTTGTGGTACACTGGATCTGGTGACATGAAATGAGAAAAGTTGAGCATCTTCCAAATATTTGGCTATTTTGCAAAAGGAATTCAGAAGGTTTTATGACTAAAGTATGTTTGGTGATCAAAGTCAAAACAAGCGAAAGTGTGTGCTTGCAGCCAGGAGGGCCAACTGTATCCTGGGCAGCATCAAATGAGAGGTGATCAGTGGGGTGAGGAACATGATTGTTCCCCTCTATTCTGCCCTTATGAGGCCACATCTGGAGTATTGCATCCAGTCCTGGATCCCTCAGCGCAAGAAACGTGTGGAGCTGTTAGATCAGGTCCAGAGGAGGACTCTGAAGATAATCAAAGGCCTTGAGCACGTCTGTTGTGGAGAGATTGATAGAGCTGGGCTTGTTTAGCTTGGAGAAGAGAAAGCTCTGGGGAGGACTCCTTGCAGCCTTCCAGTAATTAAAGGGAGCTTATGAGCAGGACGGAGACTTACTTTTTGCATGGTCTAATAGTGATTGGACAAGGGGGAACAGCTTTAAACTGGAAGAGAGGAAACTTAGGCTAGGTGTTACGAAGAATTTCTTTATTCAGGGGATGGTGAGGCTCTGGAACAGGTTACCCTGAGAAGTTATGGATGCTGTATTTCTGAAGGTGCTCAAGCACAGATTGTGTGGGGCCTGATCTATGGAGTGCAACCCTGCCCACAGCACAGTGGATGAAGCTTGATGATCTTAATGTCCCTTCTAACCTAAGCAATTCAATGATTTACTGCAGTAGATTTAGATTTAGTGTTATCCTGCGAAGCAAAAGTGTAGTTTGTCATACAAGTAGTGATTCTGATTTATGGAACGAAGCTTCTAGTTTTTTAAACATTGGGTTTTGTTTTGTTTTTGCTGGTTCAGCTGCAGCTGGTATGTGTGTTTTAGAATACTGCTTTTTCAGATCATCCAAACAGTCAGTAGTCAAATGATATAACCTTATAAACTTGTGTGGTCTGAAGTGCTTACATTTCAGTTACCAAATTATATCAATAGTTTTTTGGGGAAGTGGGTATTATTAGAATTTAAATTTCAGATACTGAAATTACCTTCCATAATTCTGATCCAAATCATTCAGTGAAGTTACCTGTCTTTAATAGGCATGAAGGTGCATGGTATCTTTACCACTTGATTTCACTGTAGTATCTATTTCTGTAGTCTCCTGATTGATTTCCAAAGGAACTGACATTTCTTGACTTAAAGGAAGGGCTGTCCTCAGGATCATGACTGCAGTGCAGCAACCAACTTTAATGACCTTTTGAAGCTCACTGTTTGTGTGGTTGTGAGTCACAAGATGTGTATCACAAACATATTTCAGGTAACTGAGATGAGGGGGAGATGTAGAATTTTTGCACATGGGAGTCTGGCTTTCCTACTGTTTGATTTCACGATGGCTCGTGTTGTAGGTCTTAGCATCAATTACAGGCGTGTTTTCGCTGTGTTGTAAGTACAAGCTGCAAGTACTCTTGTGTCAGCACAGCAATACTGCTGGATGCATGCTATGATCCAAGGATGGTAGTTTCACTCCAAGTTGAATGGCATAAGAGCCGAAAGAAAGTCAACATCAACATGCTGGCCATTTGTGGTCTACTGACTGAAACAAGGTAAAGCTGGAGCCAGCACTTTTTTTGGTTTTGTTTTTCCCTAGAGTTATATAGTTACCAATGTTTTGGATAAAGTATAAGGTATTCTTCCCACATTTTGTAACATGAGAAAAGGTATAACATTCAAGGCAGGTATATCTAGGAAATTATAGGTTCTCTTTTGATTGTCTGTGGTAAAGGAAGGTGTGCACAAAAAAAGCCCCCCCAACCTACATCAACATAAACAAACAACAACAACGAAACACAAAGCTTTTGTCCAGGACTGCTGAAATAGAATCACAGGATTCTTAAAGTTGGAAGGGACCTTTAAAGATTGTCAAGTTTCATTCCCCTGCAGTGAACAGAGACATCTACAGCTAGATCAGGTTGCTTAGAGCTCAGTCACAAAGTTTACTGTGTTTGAAGGGCAAGGTAGTTGGATTCAGCCATTTAAAATTGGCTTGAAAGTGTAATTGGATGTTGTTAGTGGAGACTGAGAGGTTGACTGATAATATGTTAAGTCCTCTAATGCAATTAGCTGTGTCATCTCTGTAAGCCAAGCTGCATGGTCACAAGTAGAACTTTATTTTCCCAACAATCTGCTCTTATCAGTTAATGTTTATGTTTTGTGTTGTTTTTGTTTTTTTTTTTTTTTAAATTGAACTACTTCATATAAAATAAGCTTGTCTTTCGAGTACTTATTGAAAAGCTTTTTATGTACTCCAGTTACAGCATCTAACTTACTAGGATGACAACTATTAAGTTTTCTGTAAAACCAAAAGAAATGAAGATACTTAGAGCACTTGATGCTGCATGGTGTCCTTGTGTTTGGAAAATACAAGTATTTTCTGAAAAGCAAAAGTAGTATGCAGCAGATAAAATTATAGCGCATCTTAGTTTAATCAGCATGGTTCAGCTGCTCCAATTGGACTTACGTGCATTATTGTAAGGAGTAATACTGATGGTTTTCATACCACTGGTTGTTATCATTTAATTTCTATGTGAAATGTATTTTTCTCATAAGGTTTTCTCAAATGGTCTGTTAATCATAGTTCATGAAGTGTTAGGAAGTGCATCTTTTCTTACAACAAATATACAGATGATCTGTTAGGAACATGGTGGTTTTGTGTTTTTTTTGTGACACCTAGTGTAAGAGCAGAAACTGAAAACAGACCCACTTTTGACCTACTTCTACATTATTATAATGGCCAAAAGGAAGAGGAATATCAATCCTGCGTAGCTGTCTAGGGTCTTCACTGTTCCCTAGCCAATAATTTGTAGCTTACATAGGATATGCCTAGAGAAGTTATTTATGTTGGGTTGGATGGGCAGACAGTAAGGTATACTGAGAACGTGGCTGAATGGCTGGGTTCAGAGGAAGCAGTCAATGATGCAAAGTGTAGTTGGAGTTCAGTAAACAGTGGAGTACCTCAGCGTTCAGTACTGGCTTCAATCCTCTCCACCATCTTCATTAATGATCTGGACAATGGAGAAGACTTTATCTTCAGTAGGTTTGCCAATTACACAAAGTCAGGGGAAGTGGCAAACACACCAGAAGGTCATGCTACCATCCAGAGAAACCTTAACAGGCTGAAGGACCAATAGGAGCCTCATGAAGTTAAACGAGAACTTCAGAGTCCTGCGAGAGAGATAATCCTTCCTCTCAGAACTGGTGAGAGCACACCTGGAGTAGTAGGTCCAGTTCTGGTTCCACCAATACAAGAGAAACATGGACAGACTAGAGGAGGGAGTCCAGTGAAGGATCGCAAAGATGATGGAGGGACTCATCCAGCAATTATTAGGCAATACTACATCCGTGTTAAGTTTTACTCTCACCTTCACAGCACTGCAGGAAAGACATTGATCATCTGGAGTAAGTTCAGAGGAGGGTCATTGAGACAGTCAGGATTGCACGTGTTCTTCTGAGGAGACGCAGAGGGATTTGGACAATTTTGAGACAGTAAACTTTCAGTGGTCGTAACAGCAACTTTCCCTAATATCTGCAGTGAGGTCTGTGTGATGTAGCCAGGCTTTTCACAGCAGTGCATTGTGGGATAACTAAAGCTAATGTTCGGAAGATGAAACAAGAGCAGTTTACACAGGAGATAATAAAAATCTTTTTTTCCCTGTGAGAACATCCCAGCAGTGCAGCTGTGGTCAAGGGAGGTTTTGCATTCTCTGTCCTTGGAGATTTTCAAGCTCTGACTGGATAAAGCCCTGAAGATCTGTTCTGACTGCAGAGGTGAGATGTTGAACTTAGATCCTTCTGAGATCACTGGCAGCCTGAACTGCACTATGTTCAGATGGAACTTCCTGTATTCAGTTTGTGCCTGTTGCTCCTTGTCCTGTCACAGTGCACCACTGAAAAAAAACAGTCCTAAAGGATCTAACATCAAGTATTTCAAGTATTCAATATTTGTGTTGTGTTTGTCATAGTTTTGATTTTGATGTTCTCATGTTACAAAGCGGATAGCTAGTAGTAGTTATTTAATAATATTAATTTACAGTTACGTGGTAATTCTGAAAAATAAACAATTACATATTCATACATACAAGTTGCATAGCCTTATGTCCTTCTAAGATTTGCAAATCAAATTCAATTTCTACTCTTCATGACATGTACTTCTAATGCATATTGTCACTGAATGTTCTTTATATGTTAGTTGTTCTCTGACATATATCCTACATGTACACCGTTATGGGATCTAATACAGCAGAAATTTTATTAGACAATTATAAAAATCAATTGCTATTAGCTTTCATTAATCTCTCTTTTGAAAGTAACAGCATTTTTATTACCTAAGCACAAGGCCCAAGGGTTGTTGGTTGGTTGGTTGTTTTGTTTGTCTGTTTTGTTTTGTTTTTGTCAGATTATGTAAAAATTTCTGTCAGGAATGTTCCGTAACAAACCAACCAACAAACTATGCTTCGGATCTAACTGCTCTGCAGTTCTGAATATTCTATTTGTCTTGTATTTGTAGAACTGTTGTAAACATAAGGATTTGCTACCTACCTATTCACTATTATATAGTGCTAGCTCAATCCATAGCACTCTTTTCTTTATTGTAATTATTACGGGAAATCCATTAATTTTTATTCCAGGTCTGTTTCCTGGTATGTTGATCAGTATTCATCACTTCATTTGGGCTTTAGGCTGTAATTTCTGTTTGTTCTATCTCAGTGGTTTTGGTTTTGTAGATTAAAAAACTGTGCCAGATAATTTCCATTGTAAAATACATTATCCAGAGATGCCTATTTGAAGCAAGATTTTTAATTTTGTAGTTAAAATTGATTTTTTTAAAACTTTGAGCATTTCTGCTAAAAGAATTGTTATGAATTTTTTGTTTGTTTTTTTTTTGTTTTTGCAGTGTTGTATTTTGACATGATTCATTGAGTCAATCCTAGATAAGAAGCTGGAGAATTGTTTCTCTAGGAAATGCAGTGATAAGTATTTAATAATTTTAGAATATTGTCTATATGTTACATTCTAAAATGAAACACACTGTAATGGTTATTTTTAAGTCATACATGGAACAAAAATAAAATATTGATATATATCCAAGAAAATACTATCTGAGACTGCCTTCTGAGGTGCTGGGTTCTGTCGGGCTGGAAAAGCATTGTGGAACACATTTGGGAACTGAATGTCTTTCACTGCAAGATGAGAAAAAGCCATGTAGGAATTGCTCTTGGGTTTTGTGTGATGTTTTTTGGATTATTTGGCTTTTGGAGTTTTTTGTCTTACTTTTCTGTTTGTCAATTTTTTATGCTTTTACATTAAAGATATATGAGGGCTGCTGTGAAAGTGATACCACCTATTTTCATGGAATCATACAATCATAGAATCATCGAGGTTAGAAAAGATCTCTAAGATCGTCCAGTCCAACTGTCCACCTATCATCAATATTTCTCACTAAACCATGTCCCTCAGTACAACATCTAAACTTTTGTTGAACACCTCCAGGGAAGGTGACTCCACCGCCTCCTGAGACAGCCCATTCTGGCACCTGACCGCTCTCTCTGGGAAGTATTTCCTAACGTCCAACCTGAATCTCTTCTGGCACAGCTTGAGGCCATTCCCTCTAGTCCTATTGCTAGTTACATGGGAGAAGAGGCCAATCCCCACCTCACCACAACCTCCCTTCAGGTAGTTGTAGGGACTGGTAACGTCACCCCTGAGTCTTCCCTTCTCCAGACTAGATAATCCCAGCTCCCTCAGCTGCTCCTCGTAAAACTTGTGCTCCAGACCCCTCACCAGCTTTCTTGCCCTTCTCTGGCCATGCTCCAGGGCCTCAATGTCTTTCTTGTGGCGAGGGAGGGAAAACTGAACACAGTACCCAAGGTGCAGCCTCACCAGTGCTGAGTACAGAGGATTAATCACTGCCCTGCTCCTTCTGGTGACACTATTTGTGATGTAAGCCAGGATGCCATTGGCCTTCTTGGACCCCTGGGCACACTGCTGGCTTGTGTTCAGCTGAGTGTTGCCCAGTACCTCCAGGTCCATTTCCTATACACATTCTTCCAGCCACTCTGCCCCAAGTCTGTAGCATTACTTGAGGTTGTTGTGACCAAAGTGCAGGATCAGGCACTTAGACTTGAGCTTCATCCCATTGGCCTCAACCCATCTTGTCCAGATCCCTCTGTGTGACCTTCCTACCTCCAGGCAAATTGACACATCCTGCCTACTTGATGTTGTCTGGAGACTTAGTGAGGGTACACTCAATGCCCTCATTCAGATCGTCAATAAAGATAGTGAACAGGATAGGAGAATACTGTGGGAGACAGTGTCAAAGGCTTTGCTGAAGTCTAGGTAGACTACGTCAACAATCTTTCCCTCATCCACCAGGCGGCTCACTTGATCACTTGAAGGAGATCAGGTTGGTCATCAAGCAGGACCTGCCTTTCATGAGCTGGTCTTTCATGAATGCTGGCTAGGCCTGGTCCCCTGGTTGTCCCGCATATGCCGTGTTGTCTCCCTCAAGATGATCTGCTCTATAACGTTTCCTGACACTGAGGTCTGGCTGACAGGCCTGTAGTTCCTTAAATCTTCCGTACATGCCCTGTAGATGGGAGTCACGTTGGCAAACTTGCAACCTTCTGGGACCTCTCTAGTTGACCAGAAATGCTAATAGATGATGGAAAGCAGCTTGGCTATCAATTTCACCAGCTCCCTCAGCACCCTTGGTTGGATCCCATCTAGCCCCATGGCCTTGTGGCAGTCCAGGTGGAGTAGTAGATCTCTGTTTCCACCTGAATTGTGGAGGGTTTATTCTGCTTCCCATCCAAGACTTCCAGGTCAGGAGGTAGAGTACCCTGAGGATAACTGGTCTGATTTTAAAGACAGATGTAAAGAAGGCATTGAGAACCGTAGCCTTTTCCGTATATTCAGTGCTTACAATCCCTGCTGCATCCAGAAAAGGATGGAGATTCTCCTTAGCCCTCCTCCTATTGTTAATATATTTGTAAAAATGTTCTTTTGTTCTCTTTTACCCCCATGGCCAACTTGAGTTCAAGCTGGGCTTTTGCCTTTCCAATTTTCTCCCTTGATATCTGAACAACTAATTTGTGCTCTCCTTGAGTTGCCTGTCCCTTCTTCCACAGGAGATACATTCTCTTTTTCTCCTGGACACACAGGAAAAGCTCCCTGTACATCCACTCCAGTCATCTTCCCCGCTGGCTTATCTTGCGGCACAGGGGGACAGCCTGCTTCTGCACCTTTAAGACTTCCTTCTTGAGGAGCAACCAGTCTTCCTGGACCCCTTTGTCCATCAGGACTGAGTCCCAAGGGACCCTCCTTGCCGGTGTTCTAAATAGTTCAAAGTCCACCCTCTGGAAGTCCAAGGTAGTGGTTTTGCTGGCCCCTCTCCTGGCTTCACCAAGAATTGAGAACTCTACCATTTCATGGTCACTGTTCTCAAATTAAAACACTCTATCAAATAGTGTTATTGTGCTCTTTGTATCTGTTACAGTGTCCACAGAAATAAATAGGACGCATTACTTTTGGAGCCACCTATGTATCTCATAAAGTATTGAGACACCAGAAATATCTTTATTTTTTCAATCTTTTATGGTAATAGCGGGGTATTGTAAATAAATGTGTGCTTGTTAAAGATTATGTAATAGTGAAGAATGAGAAAGCGAACAAGGTTAAAATGAATGTTGTCTAGCATGATTCTGAATGTCAGGCATGTGTGATAAAATATTTGTTGTCATCGCATCCAACATAATACATTTCTTAGATGTATCATTGCTGGCAGTGGTGTCTGTTAATATATTTTTTGATGTTACAGTTCTCTTTTCAGTATATTTTCTGCTTGTTTTTAGTTGTTAAGCTCCTCAGTTCAACATTTAGTTGTTTGTTCTTTTTCTTCTGTTCTTTGCTGTATGCTTAGCTTATATGTGGTTTAATAATTAACACTTTACCTGAGATACTGGGCTGTTACAAGGCTGCTAAGCATCACACATGCAGTATTGCTGACATACATCCAATTTTCCAGGCTGTGGGGATAGCCTACAGCTACTAATCTCCACTTCTAGGTTCTGTAAGGTGCCTTCTTTGCCAGCAGCTGCTTGTTTTCTTCTTTGCCGATCTTCGTCTTACTGTCATAGAATCATAGAATCATTGAGGTTGGGAAAGACCTTTAAGATTTAAAATACACATTCTGAGGAAGATTCTTTTGGCCAAATTTGTATCATTGCAAAGCATATGTGTTGAGAAGTTAAGGCTCTGTTTTTCTTACCAACAGCCTGAGAATAGTTAATCTCTCCAAACTGGGGAAAAAGTGATATTGAGGAGTGGGAGGGTCTGAGGATTTAAAAATTCTCATCATTTTTCATTGTTGTTAATGATTACTTTGAACTTAAAAAAGCGTGCTCATTTGACACCTGCTAAGATTTCTGACAATCTTCTACCAGTTTCTCATTGGTACTTGCCACTTCAGTGGCATCACAGTGTCAGTCTTACCATACTTGTTGGGGATGGCTGGAGAACTGCTGCTACATGCAGCAGTGAGATTGTCAGAATGTTTCCTGAAAAAAAATATGTATGCTCTACCAAGGCAATAAGAGGCCAGCTTTTGAAAACATTGTGCAAGTCATCACAAAATGTGGGATGTTACACTGCTTACAAACATAATTTTCTATACTAGTTTCCATGTCTGGTTGTTTCTTAATCGAAGTTTGGACCAGTTCATTCACAGTAATTTTTAAATATTTAAGTAGGTCTAAACATATCGATCAACTTTAATGTTGGTGATCCAGGTTTCTTTAACAGTTGTTCTGGACTCTCTCAATCCCTTATTTTCACATGAATATTACAATAATGTTGTTTCCTGTCTGTTTACTGCTTTGATAACATTATTATTAACATAGGTAGTTTAGATTATGATTTTCACGCTATTACGACAAATTCAGGTTTTCAGTGCAGTTTTAGTAAATGAAATTGAACTTTTTTTTGTATTTATTCTTTATAGAATATTCAGGTCTTATTTCAGACCAGCCTTTTGTGCCTGGAGATTTGAAAAGGATACCATCTCCTTTCATATATAGCTCAAAGTATTACTGAAAAACCTTTTAAACTTAAATTTTGCTGTAATTTTTAACAGTTAGCTACAAATGCATTAGTCTTACAGCCCATCATATGTTTACCTAAATACAAATGGAGTAGAAAGTACATACTTTTTATTTCCCTGTTGTCACTGCTCTTGTAGCACTTAGTTCTTATGTACTCTTGCTATTCCTGAATGTTAATTTTTCATCTCTCATGATCTTAAAAATGTAATATATTTTGCAAATGATAAGTGATGTGATCAAACACAATAATGCGATTTCGAAAAATGAAGATACTAAAAATGTTTATAAATTTCATTAAGAATTATAAACAATTTACTGAAGCATATCCAATCTTGTTTAAAATGAAGTGAAATATACTTTTATTGCTGTAAATTTTTATACTTCTGATCTTTACGTATGATCATTTTATTCTTTACATTAGGGTTGATCACATTTTCTTTCCACAATTTATGTGCTTTCTTTTCTTCTATACAGTGCACTGATTTTTGCTGTCATTCACAGAATTTATGGATGGTGTTTTTAAAAGTGTTTTTGCTTCTCTCTACTTTAAAGCAGGATAAGTACAATTTTCAGAAAGCCTAGAACCATTAGTTTTTATGCATTATTTCCAGCTATCTTTCCTGCTTTTTACTACTAGCTTTCTATCTTTTTTTCTCAGCCTAATAGCAGGTCCTTTACATATCATTTCCATTTAGTCTCCTGATTATTCTCTTATGTGCTTGGCCTTTTCCAATTACTCATCCGTCTTTCCTTTGTTCCTTTCCTTGTCTACCACTTCTACTTCATGCTTTTTCAGAATTGTCTGTGGGAGTGCTGGAGATACAAGGGGGGCAATTTCTCAGTTGTTGACTTAAGGCTAAACACCTTAATAAATTTGTAGGGGAGCAGTTTTCGAGAAAATTATAGTCATCTTCATCTTCTAGCATGTTTACAGATCTGAGGGTGTAGTGTCAGTAATCTGTATACAGAAGATGATGATGTGAGCAATTCATGCATTGTTAACTACTGTCTCCTGAGAAATTTAGCCCAGTCACAGTTAAAAAGCTTGATATTGCCGATTTCTGTTAATGAAGTTTCACGGCTTTTGTGCATTTACTAAAACTTGCTTTTGTTATAATCAGGTTTTTGGTATCATAAAATATTTGTATTTCAGTATGTACAGGCAAAACCTTTTTTTCTGTGCCTTATTCTCAGAATTGCTGAAGTCCTTAATCTTCTGAAACTATGTATGGGTGAGAGGGTAAAAGCTACAATGAAATGAAAACAAATTTGTAATGGAAAATGTTCAATAGTGTGAAGTATGGATAAAAATACATATGCCACTTAGTTTGAATAGATGAGTAGCCCTTTCTGAGTTTATGTATGTGTTTGCTGGAATGTATGTTTTCACATACATGCATGTGCAGAAAATCAGTATGTATGTAATATCTTATGTTTGTGTATATAGAGAGTATGTAGAAGCAAATCAATTCCACTAGCATTCAATGATTTGACGTCTAGAAAGTATGAGAGAGAAACAGAAAATGTGAGGGAGCAGTTCTGTGTGCATTTTCTCTGGTATAATTGTGATAGTGAATTATACCCTAGGAATAGGAATTACAGAGTTCCAGAAGACAGTATTAACTTCTTAAATCAGCTTGGTGATTTGGAACTGTCTCTTAGGGCTGATTTGCTACTTACGAAGGGAACATTCAGTTTCTTGAATAGCCAGACCTACAGGTGAGAGATCTTCCATAGCAGAGGATGGAAGTTGAGGCTCTAGGCTCATTAGAGCCGGATTCTAGATAAATTTATTTTATTGAGCTGTCAGTGAGGACAGCTAGTGTGTCTCACTGACCTTAGCAAATAGAGGTTCTGTCCTGTTCTATGTAAACAAACTTTGGCATCTGCAAGGTTCATCTGCTTCAGTGACATTGAAGGGAATATCATACAGTGCTTATGAAGGATTATTTATTGAAAAATGAGAACTGGATGTCTGTTCTTTTTGTCAGAGTGCTTCCTGTCTCTAATGCATCCTTCTGCAACACAAAAGCACTTACCAAGCTCAGAATGATGACTGCAAAACTTAGTTCAGATAATCAATACTTAGATTTTAATTACAAACCAGTAGGTACGTCTACAGCAGAACATGCTTAGTTTCTTTGTTGTTGTTGTTGTTGTTGTTTTTTAATTCTGTATCTGTTGATGTTTTCCAAGCTGCCTACCGTCTTTGAGATCGCAGCCATTCATGTAACTTAACATTGCAATGACCTTTTCTTTATAAACTCATTAAAACTGAAGTAGCACTGATCATACTCGAGATCTTTAAAGTTTCAGGTGTAAAAGGTGATGAAACGTTTGACTGTAGTATTTTAGTTGTGGTCTCCCTTAGAGTATTGACTGTCTCCTTTACTAGAGCTACATCTTCTCATTGTATGGAGGTAAGGTAGCTTTCTCGTGGTTTAGGTCTGTGGTTTCACACTGATGGCTAGTTAAACTCCACCACATTGCTTCATCACTTCCCCTCCTCAAAGGAACAGGGGGAGAAAATACGATGAAAAAGGACTTAAGGGTTGAGATCTTGACAAGGAAATTGCTCACCAATTACCATCATGGGCAAAACAGACTTGGCGTTTAATATAATTTATTGCCTATTACTAAGAGACTAGAAGTGAGAAACTATAAGTAAATGAAAAACACTTTCCTCTCATCCACCACCCTTTTCTATCTCCTTCCCCCATGCAGTGCAGAGGAATGAGGAATGGGGGCTGTGGTCTGTCCGCTTCTTCTCTGCTGCTTCTTTGTGGTCACTCTCTGCCCCTGCTCCTCTCATGGGATGCCGTCCTTCTCGAGCTGATCCTGCATGGACTTCCCATGGGCTGCAGTTCTCAAAGTACTGCTCCAGTGTGGCTCCATACCATGGGTCCCATCCTTCATGAGTGCAGTACTCCAGCATGGGTCCCTGCTATTGGCAGCTCCCCCAGCCCTCCTGCCCCACTGTGGGCTCCTCTCCATAGGCTGCAGCTCAAGCCTGCGGGCTCTCCGTGGGCTGTGGCCTCCTTCAGCCACATCAGCTACTTCACCATGGGCTCCTCTATGGGTGCATGTGGAGATCTGCTCCTTGTGGTGCATCTAGGCTACAGGGGGACAGGCTGCTCCACCACAGGCCTTTCCTGGACTGCTGGGAACTTCTGCTCTGCAACTGAAGCACATCCTGCTCTCTTTTTGTGCAGACGTTGGTTCCTGCGGCTGCTTATCCCGTTCTATCCCTCCTCTTTCCTACCTGCTGTTGTGCAGCAGATTTTCCCTTTCTTGAATCTACTCTCCCAAAGGCACAAGCAGAGTTGTTCATGGCTCAGCTTTGGCAGTGGCAGGTGCTTTTTATAGCAGCTGGATCTGGTTCAGATCTGCCATGGAGCAGCTGCAGGACTCAGCTTACAGATGCCATCCCTGCAGCCCTCTGCTGTCAAAACTTTGACATGTGAGCCCAATACGGAATCTTATCCTAATATAGATAAGATGTTTGCTTTTTTTCTTTAGAAGAGGATACTGCAAGCTTATGAATGCTGGAGAACTCCTAAGAACAAATTCCTAAGAAGTGTTCTTTCTTAGCCTAACCATGTGAGATATTTCTCTTCAGAACAGGCTTTATATTTGTCACTGTTTTCAACTTTTTTTCTAGAAAACTTCAACCATTGAGTAATATAAAGCATTCTGGGAAGAAAAAATTCCTTTTATGACTTCTGGAATCTGTTTTATGGCTCTGGGTGCTGTGGCTATTGTGTAGACAATTAGTCTTAGCATTTCCAAGAACGCTGTGTTGCTTTCTTAGCTTTGAACCCTTAAAGAAATGCCGAGCAGGCGTCCGCGCTAAGCCTCCCGAGAAGAAATATTGGTGGTGCTGTGTTTGCTGTTGATGTTATTTGGTTTTTGTTTTCATTTTTCCTTGATTTGGCAATGTCAGGGATAGACATACCAGAAAAACATTTATCAACAAAACAATTTATTTGCAATGGTAAGTCAAAATGTACCCTAGTACTGAAGGAAAGGCAGTTACTACTCAGTTTGTACTCCCAGAAGCCTTCTGAGTCAGTCAGCAAACATTCTCACCCGGTGCTAGAGTGCTGTAGTACGGGTCCATTAAAGTACCAAACTGGAGGAAACATGGCTTTCTTAGTTCTGTTACTGAAGAGCAACTTGTTCTGCAGTGCAGGCTGGAACAGCTTCAAGTTAGTAGAAAGAGTGGAGAAAAGACATAATATTGAGTTCTTCTTGACGTCATTTTTTTAGATGTTCTCCTGCAGATTTGGAAAAATTTTGTTGAAGGAACTAATCTGTGGAGATGTATGTAGACATCTAATTTGGCTTGCAGGATCTGTGTAAGTGACAGTGATACAGAAGGGCAAAAGAGAGCTTAGTTTGAGAGTGACATTTTGGATACAACTTACAGGCCTTCTGGACATACTTGTAGAGAATGAATATTAAGCATTATTTCACCATCTTAAAGTATGAAACTTAATGTATTGCTCTGTTGGAGTTCATTATAAAATATCTTCAAGAGCATGTTGTGCAACTCCATTATGTTAACAACTGAAACTTAAACTCGAAAGGTTTTGGTAGATGTAAGTTGTAGCCTTGTGCTTAAATTGATGAATGAAAGGAATTGTTGTTTACTTTGCATTAGCATGCAGTAAAGATCAGATATATTGCTTTTGTGTAACTTTTCTGGTTTTGTGTTTGTTTATATTGTTGCAGCATGCTATTGTAACTTTTTTTTAAGGATATGCCTGGAGTTGGGGGTTGACTGAGAAGAGTGTTAATCTATTCAAACAAACAGTGTAGAACCATAGGAGGAGGCCTGCGGGGTTTTTAACGCTTCTTAGCCTGAAAGCACTGCATAACCCTTTTAGGTTGCATAGCAACAGACTCCTAGCAACAATAATAGACTGAATTTCCAATAGTGACCAGGCCGGATGTAATAATAAAGCAAGAGTACAAACAGTTGTCATGGTTTTCTTTTCATAATAAGCCATTCTGAATTTACGGAGATTCTTTTTCTCCAAGTGGCGAACCTTTTTGCAAAGTCAAGGTACTTTTGGAAAGTTCTGGTACCAGAGCCCTAACAAAGCTGCTTAGAGGGACTGACTTTGAAGTAGTAGTTTGAAACCTAAGAGGAAACAAAGGAACATTGAATGAATGGATTATCAGGTGAAGAGGATATTTAATGCCTGCTTTAAATGGCTTTTAAATCTGAACATTTTCATATAAATTGATCTTTACAGGAACTTCATAGAAGCCCCTAGCTACTTGGGCAGTTACGTGTTTTGGAAGGAACAGAGTGAGTCAGGATTGAATTAGTGAAGTTGGAAGGAGGCTTTCCTAACGGAGGTTACACTGTAACTGCCTACTATTTAGATTCTCCCTGTCTGTATTTGGAGCATGTGGTATCAGCTACCACTAGAGAGTGGTTGCTAGTCATAATCAGGCTTTTCTGGAGTTACTATTTGCTCTGTTATCTTTTGATTCAGCTAGCAGATAGTACGCAGTGGTTCATCTACTTTTTTTTTTTTTTTTAGAGACATATGTATTTAAAAAATATATATTTTATTAAGATCTTCCTTCATAAGATGAACAATAAAATATGTTCCTTTGAATCGTTAGAAATCTAACATTATTTATAAACATTTGGAGATGTCTTGTAAAGATTATATAAAAAGGAATGATGAGTAAAACTGTGAGAAGCTGGCAGTCAAGTTTATTTTATGTCTTTCAGAATATCGTGTTTTCAAGATCTGCACTGTGTGAGGGGTAGAAATGTGAGGGCAAGCAGGGGATTTGGAATAAGAGACAGAAATTTTCTCACAAAATAAAAATAATATATGTTTCTGGATGATCACATCTAAGTGGACCTGGCTGAGTTGAATATTGCAGTGCTGATTGCTGAGGTAAGATACAGATCTACACTGTACACTAGATAAAAAGAACTTCATTTCCTGTCTCTATTTTAGGGAATGGCTGAGCTGCCATTATGATAAAGTCCAGTTACTTTAACTGAAAGTCAACGTTAGTTATTTGTTAGCTGTTACATTCCATTAAAATCGAATCTTTTTTTTCCTGAGTAACTGAAAGCTGTTGTGAAGATACAGAGCATCTTCAGCCACTGAAAAAAGTGGCAACAGTCTAGTGACTACACATTACAGAATGACAAAAAAATAAAATCTAAACATTGTAATGTTACTGAGTTGTCTTGGGATGTTGTACTGGATTCTGCTATTTCAGTGGATTCCAGTGCTGCTCAAAAGTATTTTTGCTTTTCTCACAGGTATTTCATATATTGAATTCTGAATGAAAAAGCTGTGGGGTTTTGTGTGTTTATTTGTTTTTGTTTGTTTGTTTTGTTGTTGTTGTTTTTTAGATGGATTTCGTAGGTATGACTACAAAGAGTAGCCTTCGACATAACTGTTCATCTCAGAATGTTTTTCTTTGACATCATTTAATAGTGGAATTCTCACTGCAAAGTGTATTAACATGGTGGCAAAGAGGTATTTTGAGATATATTCAATGAAAAATGATTTCTTGTATGACTGTATTTGAAAGTGATATTCAAATACTTAAGTCCCAAATCTAGAAAAATATGTAAAAAAGGTTGTTTGAGACATTTATCTTTGAACAACTTTCATCTGGTGCTGAATTTAAGTTTTGGGAGTTCTGTAAATTTGAATGTGAGCTAAGTGCAAGTCTCAACAACATTATGAGTTAGTACCATGTTCCTAATTTAGAAAGTCAATTAATATAAAGCCTGACAGTGAAATTATAGCTAATGTGTATAGAGGGGAAAAAAAAAGAAAAAGAAGCAGAAAACTACCAACAAAAACAAAACAAAACAGGGAACATACCTTCTGCAGTGTTCATAGTCAGAGGTAATACTCTATCATTGGTGTTCTTACTAAAAAAAAAATTCTGTTTATTTAGTAAAGTGTAGACATTTTTAGAGGAGCCTGAACCATTTTCATCTCCCATAATAAGAAGCAGTATCCACTATGCATTATGGAAAATGTGAATTCCCCTGATCATGTGAATTGCCTCATGATACTTCCAGAATTTATGTAAGTTTCTGTAAGGATGTAGGTTGCTTTCCAGAACTGCAGTCGTTTTCTTTGTTCAGCTACTCCCATGCCTTTTCTCAAGTAGCTAGATTTCTGTGTTCTTATTTATTTATTTATTGGTACTTATCTTTATTTCTAGACCAGGAGGTGTTTAATAGAATCAGTTAATGTGTTATGGCATTACATGATATTCTTATTCCTGATTTTTTTAATCACTGTTGTTGATATGCAAATTTATTTCCAGAATTTTCTGTTGCATGTAAACATATTTTATTCTCATGTTGATTCAGTGTAAAAACCCTTGAGTTGAAGTTGAAAGTGTTATGTTTTTGTTTAATGTCTGTTTATTGAAAAGCATAAGATAAAATAATCAGCCGGACACCAATTCTGACAAAAACTTAGTCTCCATGAAGTTTAATTTATGTATTGAAATAGTCCTTTTTTCAATATACTAACCAAAACAAAAATAACAAATACAAACAATAAAGTTATTTTCTATAGTGCTACTGAAGTGCTCTTTAGAATTACAAGGTATTTAAGAGTTAAATTTATTTTATGAGTAAAGAGTTTCCAGTACTGAATGTTTTCAAGTGAAAACCAATATTGGTGTTAAATTTGTTTTGTGAATGACTGCAGGATGTAATTAATTTTCTGGGAACCAGCTGCTATTTATGTGCTACTAGAGCATGTATAGTAGCATTCTTGAATGAATTTACCCATATACAATTTTCACTGTGGGATCATATACTGTATTTATGGCACAATTATCTGCCAAGAAGAGTGAAGAACATAAATGAGCTGTTTTTCTGCTTAATTAAATACTTAAGACCCAACTTAATAAGCCTAAATCACATAAACGTAGCATTTAATGGGATATAAGTACAGAATGTTCTTTGAACATTGATGCTATATTTGTGTATGTTAGTGTCTCTCATGTGCCCATAAAGATTTTAAAATTAAAGTGACCTGTGTGGAAAAACTAGGTGTAAGAGGCTACAGTGCAGTTTCTGTGAATCAGTCTTGCTTTTATCCGAATAGGATAAAAGTGTACAAAAATAATTTTTACTGTTGACTCACTGAAGAGATGGAGAGAACTGTGAAGTTGATAGATTAATGTCTGTTAGTTCAAAAATGATAGATAATGATATATACTACTACAGGAAATGGACTAAATTAAAATGAATTTCCTCGTTCTTTAGATTCCTCACAGAATTTTCAGAATGCTGTTGGAGATTTGTGCAACTAAAAAAATTTGAAAAATTATTTGTAATTTTTTTTTTTTTTTTTTTAGGTTATAAACAAGAAAATGCATATAAAATATGTGTACATGGTTTCCAGTTCTCTGGAAGACAGTATTTTCAGCTTCTCAATTGCTAAGAAGTGACCACATATTCCAAAGACTAATGGAAATGAAAAGTTCTGTTGTGTTATGATACTCACAAAAAAACTATCTTGAAGTATAACGTGAATTATGTGTTTGCCGTGCTGACCTTAGAAGGGGAAAAGGTAGTTTTGTATGCCACTTCTATATTATCTGAAAAAGGAGCACCATTTATAGCAGTGATTTCATATTTCATTATGTGCCTCACGGTGTGAGCATCTTGAAGACTCGTATCCCAAAGTCATGAGTTTTCATTTGACTTTCCTTTATGCTTGGGAATCTGTGTTCAACCGTGAGTAGTCGTCTCAAAGTTCAGTTGTGAATTCTACTTATTCAGACATTAGAACACATTTTGAAAATAGTGTTAGGTGTATATATTGTACTGGAAACAACAACAAAAAAACCTTCTTGATTAAATTAGTCACTACATTTTTCCTGGTCACCAAAAATTGTATGATCTGCAGTGCAACATCTTATTGGATGTACTAACTTTTTTGGTGTGCACTGCAGTAAGAGGAGGAAGTTGTACTGATTTTTGTCATTTAAAGTCCTTGTTTTGGTCTCTAGCAACATAAAGCTAAAACAAACAAGAACAGCTGCTATAAACTAGTAATTGCTATCTTAATCCATTTCCTTGATTTTTGTGCTGAGGAGGGGTATCTTTATTTATATGCATGCTTGTTTGTGATTCTTTTCTTCTTGCTCTCCCTTCAGTCATCCTTCGTGTACTTCTGACAGTGCTGCCCTCTGAGCTACTGTATGATGTACTGCTTATATAATATTCTTGTTGTTGGCTTTTCTTTCCTCTTGCTTAGTTTACTTTCTTAGAAAGGCATAATCTTACTGCAATCCTCAAAACAGTTATTTAGAATGTGCTTGTTTTATTTTCGTTACTGAAGTCTTCAATGCTGAAAAAAATCTATAATACCCAAGCTATATAGATTTTCTTTGGCATTTAGAGATTCCTTTATTTCTGGCAGTTGATAATCTCAGGTTTCTTTAGACTTCAGAAAGGAAAATGCTAAGTAAGTTTGGAAACCAAATTGCAAAACAATACTAACAATTTTTGCAGCTACCTATTTTGTATCAGCTTATTATTGATTGATGAGGAAGTTGTTGTTAGGAAGTTCTTTTTAAAGAATTCTCTAGATATTGTGTGTTAATTGCTGTCTTTCAGGATTTGACTGTGAGGCGTATTAGAAGATCTATGTTTAGAACTTGGGTAGTTTATGGATCTTTTTGGAATTACTAAGATTTCCTGTAGTAATGATTAAAGGTGCTTACCTCTATGGCAAATTTTGTTCTCATTTTCCCTTAGTTAATCATGAAATATAAGTACCAAGCCAAAATCAGAATCAATAACTCAAGATTATTCATGCCTTCAGAAAATATGGTATGATGTGTGTTTGTGAGTAGCAGTGATACCACCTTACTGTCACTTACTTAGTTGAAATAGAATGAATTTAACTTGCAATTATTAAACAATATTGTAATTAATAGAAATAGTAACAAGGGCCGTTCTTTCCTTTTCTGTAGAATGCACGTGTTTTGAACTTGAAGGTTATGTTGACGTGACAAATAAAACACTACAGTCAGTGCAGTTCCTTTCAATAAGTAAATGGATATACCAGTTAATAAGTAAATGGGTATACCAGTTAATATAAAGCAAAAAACATAGAAAGTATGTGAT
This sequence comes from Pavo muticus, assembly GCA_016647715.1. Taxonomy (NCBI): domain Eukaryota; kingdom Metazoa; phylum Chordata; class Aves; order Galliformes; family Phasianidae; genus Pavo; species Pavo muticus. Next base: position 2,356,326 of record JACDJE010000088.1, on the reverse strand, counting down.
GTTATTTTAAAATAATGTTAGCACCAAAACACACATAAAATAGATGTGGTAATGTCCAGTGAAATAGGCTGACATTTGTCAGTTCTGTACAGCTTCTTCTCTAAACTATCCAGCTGAGTTATTAAGTCAAAATTTATTAACATGCAAATTGTGACATCTTTCTGTGGTATTTTTTTGTTGCTTTTTTTTTTTTTTTTTTTTTTCCCCCACAGAGGTTCAAATTCTGTTTCAGATTTCTTTGTTGTTGCTGGCTTTAATGCCTGAAATGAAACAACTGTAGAGTTGAAAAAGTATCTTATACTAGGTAATAATGCTCTAAATGTTAAGCGTTTGGTTCCCAAATTGTACTTAGTCACTTTTGTCTTCATGCTGCAGTTCTTTTGTATGCTTGTCAGTTTAGTTCTGTTTCTCTATTTAAATTGAGTTGTTTAGGTTTGAGCTATACAAGCAAAGTATCACTTGCACTGTAACTGTACAACTACAACATTCATGATTTCACAAATCCACACACTCCACAATGGCTTTGATCATAAGCGAATAACAGATTCTTATTTGGAGTAAGTTACCTTGAGCATACTCTTGAAGAACTGTTTAAATATTTGAAATCTGTGGAAAAAAAAGAGGGAATTGAATGTTCTGGCAGTAATTGAATAAAAGTTCTGTGAGTACATTCTGAGACAGTAGGTCTGGTGATAAAGAACATGAAAAAGGCCAAGGTACTCAGTACATTCTTCACCTTGATATTCTTTTCGTAAGTCCTGGCCTCGAGAATCACAGGTCCCTGAGTCTAGTGAGAGAGCCTGGAACGAGTAAGACTTGTCATTGGTGGATGAGGGTCAGGTTATGACTGTTTACTGATGGATCATATGAAGGTTGTGATTATACTGTGATGCAATTTAGAACCATCAAATAGACTATGTGTCCCTCAAAGCAATGTTGAAAGGATTAGGATCACAGATGGTGGTCTCCTGTACCTTCCTACTCAGAAGAAGGGATTCAAAGAGGAGGAGAGGGAGTAAATGCATAGCTGGTGCCATAATTGAGGTTTTATGATCGTAGATCTACCTTTGAAAAGCCAGAACTTCTAGGAGCTGATGGGATTCACTGGATCAAGTTGGTCAAGATCATCTTTGACAACTAGTTGGCCAGACATAGAAGAGCTTTTGACTAGATTTAGCAGCTGAGTGGAATGGAGTTTCAAGCATCAGAGAAAAGCCAAGAGCTGCTGATGGTACCAACAAGACAATACCTGTGAAATGCAACGGTGGGTTTGTTCCTCTGAAAAGGAGACATAGTTAATAGTACAGTTGAAGTGCCTCTATATGAAAGCACGTATCATTTGTAACAAGCAGGAGGAGTTGGAGTTAAACAGTTCAGCCAGAAAGCTACTATCTAATCACTGTCACTGAAACTTGGTGGGATGAATCACATGACTAGAGCGAATGTCATTAAAGGAAATGCTAAGTTTTGGCACCTCTGGAGAAACCCTAATTTACCTCCCCCTCTCCCTGGAATACTGATTGATCATAGGCTAATACATTGTTGTGATTATAGATTGTATGTGCAACGGCTTGCTCGGAATACATTTAATAAATTGCTTTGCTGCACCATAGTTACTGTCTTCTTGCCAGGCAAAGTAAACCAGGGAACAAGGTGGGACGGACATTCTTGGCTACAGAAGCGCCCTGCTGGCTCATGCTCAACCATGTCCACCAGGACACCTAGGTCCTTCTCTGCAGGGCACCTTTCTAACAGGTCTGCCCCTAACCTGTTCTGATGTATGTGAGTATTCCTCCCCAGGTGCCCCAGCTTGCACTTGTATAACCTCATCAGGTTCCCCTCTGCCGAACTCTTCAGCCTGTTCAGGTCTTGCTGAGTAGCAGCCCAGCCTTCTGGTGTCAGCTGCTCCTCCCAGCTTTGTATCATCATCAGGTCCTGATGGACAATGAGTTGACCATGAGCCAGCAATATAAAGTTGTTTCCACCTTTTGCTTTTTTCTTTTTCTATATTTTTCTATGGTTACCATCTCCAAAGCTGAAGTGTGTAACAGTCATTTTCTTCTTGGCCTGTTATCTGCATAGTGCTTATTTTATTTTTCTTCCACCGTATCTCAATGAAATGAAATGGATATAGAGAAAAAAGAGAGAAAGAACAAATTATTTAGAATAGAACAGTCAGCTGTCCCTGCTCTTTTTGAACTATCTTAGGCAGAAATACAGGAACATACATTACCTTGAGCAAGGTATGTTTGTGTTCTTTTGAAAATAGATCATTCCTGCAGCTAGTTCTTTGTCATATAATGGTAAAAGAAGTTGGGGTTTTTTTGTTTTTTTTTTTTTTTTTGTTTTTCCTATTTTAGAATCAGAAACTTTGGAAGATTTTTAGTCCTTAATGTGCAGAAAGCTATTATATGTGTGCATAGGTAATACATATGTATGCATGTATATACATCTGAAGTCACTTGTCTTAAAAATATTTTCATTTCTTCAGTTTCTTTCCTTTGAATGTCTGTTGGACTCTCTAGGTCCTCCATCTTTTGGCTGACAGTACTGATCCCTAGTCCTGGAAAACTTGTGGGACTTCTTGTTGCTTCATTGAATAGAAGAAGGAGAGGAATGTTTTATCGTTTTTCTCTTTCTTGATAAGTGGAGAAGAGAAAAACTTTTTTTTCTAGAACCCTCAAGTTTTCTAGTAAGGTTTCCTGAAAATAATAGGAATATTAATAATTTCATGAACAAACAATTTGTAATAGCAACACTAATATATTCACTGAATTTTGTGTTGAAATCTTTGTTGTACAGTACAGAGACTGTTGGCATCAGCAAAATCAGTGTTGAGTTACATGGCCCAGAGAGACTTCGTGCTATCAATCCGAGCCATACTAGATTGTCTTTCAACAGTAAAATCTTGTATTAGCTTTTAACATTTCCCTACTGGCCTGGATCTTTTAGAGATGTAGTATTAAATGTTTTTACTACTGTTTTTAGTGGTTTTCTTTGCTGGATGTCAGAAATTATTGTATTGCACTGATTGTTTGTAGCTGTAATTTCTTCAAACTGCCTTTTTGAGATGACTTTGTGTACTAATGTGAGGCTAATACATTCTTTCAGAACTAAGCCTTTCTGACACTTTTGAAGATACATTGTTGTGGTTCAGCCCTGGTAAGGCAGCTGATTGCCATGCAGCTGCTTGCTTGCCCTTCCCAGGTAGAATAGAGGGGAGGATCCTAAAGGTAAAAGCAAGAGAACTCATGGGCTGAGATAAACAGTTTAACAGGTAAAGTAAAAGCCGCACCTGCAAGCAAAGCAAAATAAGGAATTCATTCACTGCTTCCCATTGTCAGGCAGATACACATCCAATTCCAGAAAAGCAGGGCGCATCATGCATAAAAATCTCTTGGGAATATGTCATTGTTCCCAGTATGCCCCCATTCCTTCTTCTTTAGCCCAGCTGAGCATGAAATATGATATGGAATATTGCTTTAATCACTATGTGCCAGCTATCCTGTATATGCTTCTTGTACAACCCCAGCTGGCAAGGCGGCATGAGAAGCAGAAAAGTCCTCACCTTTGTACAAGCACTGATCTGCAACAATTACAGACGGTGTAATTATAATCAGTGTGTTATCACTACTATTTTCATCAGAAATGCAAAACACAGCATCGTACAAGACTGAAGAAAATGAACACAGTCTCAACCAAGACCATGACTTATACATAGTACGAAAGAGAAAAATCAAAAGGAAAACATTCCCCTTGAACATTTTATTTTAGACTTGATTGAATGTTGTAATATTGTAGTTCCAGAAGCTCCAGAGGCCTCTCAGAAATTTAATAGTCTGGGAGTTGTGAAGAGCCATTGCTTACCTTTCAGGCTGTTCATAAATATTACTCTGTAGACAACATTCTAAAACAGATTCCATGGATTTCATGTTTGAATTTGCATTGATGCTGTTGAAAACAGAAGCTAAATATTTAGNTAAATATTTTAGCTTGTCCAAGGCTAATGTTGATTTAAATAGGTCTAGGTCTTCATGGTTGACAGCTGCAGATAATTAGCTTTTTTTTCCTTAACAAAGAAAGCAAATGGAGCTGCAAGACATTTGTTGCCTTTTCTGTCATCATAATAATAATGTATGTATTTAAATTCGGCAGTTTCTTAAATTGATTTAGTGCTAAGCTGCCTACATTACATGTAATGGGAGTGACAAGTAAAAGCTGCAAAGAATATTTGTATTGCAAGAGAAGGAATGATTGACATTAGCTGTTCCTCTTTGCAAGAAAAAGCAATGTTGCAGAGCCTAAAAAATTGTCCTAAATATATAATCCTTAACATTTCAGACTGTGAAACTTAATTTTGAAAAATGATTACCACTTTAGTTGCTTTTAGTATGGGAATAACAATGGCTGGAGTATTTTTTGAAAAGCAGTTCTTTTTAGAAATTTGTTAGCATTATCAGTAATGGAAATTCCAGAGAAAAGTATATGTGTTTTACATTCTAAGATAATATTTTAACCCAATTTGAAAGAAATCAAATAACAATGTCACAACTAATCCAAATATATAACCTGGAATGCAAAAACTGGCATATTAAACTGGCATATTAAAGACATATCATTTTGATAGGAAATAATTTAAGATTTGTGGTTCTGTATTGTGAAAGATTGTTAAAATTTACAAATATAAATCATAAATTGGATGCTTATCACTAGTGTGTGTCATTTCTAGCTGAAAAGATTCAGAAATAAATGTGTTAATCTAGAGACTTAGTCTGTTCTGTGTTGTTGATTCTCTGTGTTGTCCAGACCAAGCTATTTAGATTAATCCTTAATTAGATTTTTCAAATGTTAGTTTGATTATTTTTCTCAAGAGTTTGTTTTTGTTGTTGTTTTTGAAGTTTGTGAATGCACGTACATGAATTCACATTCTGATTTAGCCTTCCAGGCATGTTCTTGCATTCGAAAGGAAATACCTAGGAGTTCAGAGACATGAGTCTCACCGTCTCTTCTTCCATCAATACTTATGCCGTGTTATTCTTTTTTTATTAAATTGAAGAAATAATATACTGGTACGAAATTGAGAACAAGTTAGTTAACAAAGAATAGCATTTAAAATGTTTCGCTTAGAATAATGTACAAGAAATATTTTGGAACTCAAACATCTTTATCTAATCCATTTATTTCACAAACATTGATCCTTTTTTGTTAGTCAATGCAAGAAAGTAAAAATTTAAAACTCACTCAAAAAGCAGATCAATCTTATCATATGACTTTCAACTACCATCTGTAATCCACTTCTACCAGTTGTGTATCGGCTTCGAGCTTGCTGAGGGTGTACTCTGTCCTGCTATCTGGATCATTAATGAAGACATTAAACAATAATGAACCTAGTTTTCAGTCCATGCAAGTACCCAACTGGTAACTGGCCTATGGTTGGACTTTGTGGCACTGATGACAACCCTCTGCTGTTAAAATCTACTCAGCTCTTCTTTTAAGGGATGTGTACCAGCAGTTGTGTTACCTTACAAATTATTCAGCTAGTAATTTTGTGCAAACACAGGAATTTTGTTTTTTTTGACCAAGGGGCAATTTACTTGGCACGTGGCATGATGGCTGCAGATGGAAGTAGCCTGTCTCCCAAGGGGTAAGAGGATCCTAGCCCAGGAACTGGCAGGACTCATTGAAAGGCCTTTAAACTAGGTATGAAGTGGGAGAGGGACACAATGAGGGCCACTGAGGTTGAGCGAGTAGTTAGAGGCTCAAAAAAGAGCTTGATGGGTGAAGAGGGTGGACTTCAAAGGGATGGAGAGGGGTGGAGGGATGCTGCTTCCCTAAAGTGTCTGTACTCTAATGCACGCAGCATGGGAAATAAACAGGAAGAGTTGGAGATCTGCGTGTGGTCACAAGGCCAAGATCTCATTGCCTCATGGAGACGTGGTGGGACAGCTCGCATGACTGGAATGTTGTCATGGAGGGCTGTGTGCTTTTTAGGAAAGATCAGCTGGCAAGGCGGGGTGGTGGAGTTGCTCTTTATGTGAGAGAGCAGCTTGAATGTATTGAACTCCACCTGGGAGAGAGTGATGTAGTAGTGGAGAGCTTGTGAGTGAGAAACAAGGGGCAGGCTGGTATGGGTGACACTGTTGTGGGTGTGTACTACAGGCCCCCTGATCAGGAGGAGGAGGTTAATGAGGCCTTCCATAGGCAACTGGAAGTAGCATCACAATCCCAGGTGCTGGTGCTTGTGGGGGACTTCAATTATCCAGATATTTGCTGGACAAACAACGTGGCCAGGCACGTGCGGTCCAGACGGTTCCTGCAATGTGCTGAAGACAACTTTCTGATGCAGATGGTGGAGGAACCAACAAGGGGAGGGATGTTACTGGACCTTATTCTCACTAATAAGGAAGGGCTTGTTAAGGAAGTAAAGGTCNATACAGTTATTTGAAGTAAAAAGCTATTAGTTTTACAGTAATTTGTTCTTAGAAATGTTTTGTCTACATCAATTCCGGTTTATCATTCTGCTGTATAGCCTTCAAGTACTTAAATTTTAGTTGTCAAAAAGACTGAAGGGACACCTCTGCATGAAGTTGCTCATGAAAGCATTTATAGCAATCAAAAAAACATGATTTAACCATCTTTTGCATACACCACAACATTTTGAAAGATCAGGTCTTTGAGATGAAAGTATAATGTAGCTCTTCATTTTTGTGATTTCTGCACAGTTGCATGCATTACTGGCTTACAGATGAAAACACATAGTAACAAAACAGTAATCTGTGGTTATTTTCAGTGGCCCTATTTGTATACTGTTTCTGCTCTAGGTGCTTTCTGCATAGCTTCCACAGTAGATATTGTGTTGCGACTAGATCATTGTATTCTTCGATTGTTAATGAGAATTTCTAGTCTACTTAAATGCCTGTTCTGGATGATACTTGAATCAGTCAAGATCAAAGAAGTCTACGCTTTCCATTCATCTGCTTCCTGATATTAAATCTGAACATATTTCCTTAATGGCACTTCAGTCTTCCCTCGTGTCTGGACAATTGAGGAATGCACCACATCCCATTACTAGTTGGAAAGTAAGAGGCATTTTGAAGAAATCTTGATATAACATGATCACAAGGGGCATGAGGGGTAGGTCGACTATGCAGTTGCAGCAAAGTGATAAATTCTTCTGTGAAACTGTTGACCTGGCTGCTAATATTTCATATGTAGAGGGTGGGGCAAGTTGGAGAGAGTGGAAGGAATCCTTAAATGAATGGAGATTCTTGCATCTCTGACTGAGATGAAAGGTAATTTCATATCTTCAAACTACCATCTCAGGTTGACTTTAAGTGTCAGACTCCAAGTGCATCTCTTTATAATTATGGAAGAGTCTTCGAGATGAGGTCTTCTGGGACTTGATAGAGTCCACCTATCTTGACAATGGTCTTGTTTCTTGGTTCTTAACCTGGAAAGACTGCCTAAGAAGGCTTTAAGCTGAGATCTTTGTGGGAAGGGAATACCATTAGGAACACAGATTGTAAGCCAAGGAATGAAATAGCATCATCTGAGAGTGGTAAGACATCTGTGATGCTTCAGGGAGCACTGAGGGTTCACAGGTATGCCTGAAATGCTTGTATACCAGTGCACTGAGTATGAGGAACAATCAGGATGAAGTGGAAGCTTTGGTCCTTTCCTCAAGTTACTGTATCATTGATGTTAGTGAGATTTGGTGGAATGACAGCCTGGAGTGCTGGCAGGGGAGACTGTTGGTTATTCATGAGGAGTAAGCAGAGGAGTTTAGTGATCAATGAGAGATGATTACTTTTTAAGAACTACGTTTTAAAAGCTTAACAGCAGGCAATCTCATTGTGTTGTAAGCCAAGCAAGTGGCATAGAAGACTAGTTAGGCTGAGCAGGGAATTCCTCTTAGAACTAGGGCAGTAAAAGAAAATATATGAGCTCTGGAACAACGCCTGACTTCACAGAGAAATTGAAGATCTGCAATTTTTGTCTATGAAGATTAAAGGCAGATCTCTTCAACTGACATTAGCCAGTGTGGTGTACAAACTAGGCATTTTTAAATATGTCAGCAGCAAGAGAAATTCTAAGGAAAACACTGGACTGATAGTTGATGTAGACAGTCAGCAAGCACATATGGGTGAGGAAATTCAGTGACATTTAATGACTTTTTTTGCGTGAGCTTTTAATAGTAATGATATACTTTGGGATGCTTAGTGATCTGAAGTGGGGAACCATGATTTGGGGAGCACTGACCTTCCATTTGTGGCCACCTGAAGTATGAGGGACCATCTGTATCAGCAGAATATTCATAAGTCATTGGATCCTGACAGGATTCACCCTAGACTGCAGAAGGAGTTGGTACATGTTACAGATGGAGCTCTCTCAACAATTTACCAAAGGTCTTGGGAATATGAGGAGGTCCTTGCAGGAGGCTAGCCAATCTTATGCTGATCTAAAGGCATGAGGTTAGACAAAGGAAACTAGGACCTATTAGTCTAACCTCAGTCCCTGGAAAAGTTACTGAGAAGATTACCCTGAGTACTACTGAAAGACATTTAAAGAACAAAGCTATTGTCAGTAACAGTCAACATGAGTTCATGGAGAGAAAGTCTTGCCTTAGTAATTTGACCTTCTTTTATGGTAAGGCCACCCACTTAGTGGTGGTAGATGTAATTTTTCTGGATTTTGGTAAGGCATTTGATACCATCCTTCACAGTTTCTTCTCAACAAATTGCCCAACTGTGAGATGGACAGGTTCACACTATGCTGAGTGATGAACTGACTGAATGGTAGAGCTCAAAGGATCATATTGAATGGGGCTACACCTGGCTGGTGGCCAGTCATTAGTGGTGTTCCCTACAGCTCAATTCTAGGGCCAGTACTGTTCAGCATTTTTATCAGTGATTTGGATTCAGGAGTGGAATTTGTTGATGTTACTGAAATGGGAGATGTTGTTGACGCCCTGGAGGGATGAGAGGCCTTGCAGAGGGATCTAGATGGATTGGAGCATTGCACATGAAATTCAACAAGGGTAAATGCCAGGTGCTGCATATAGAATGGAATAATGCTGGACATTACCCCAGCAGAAAGGGGTCTGGGAACGTTGATCAGCAGCAAGCTTAACGTGAGCCAGCAGTGCCCTGGCAGCCAGCAAGGCAAAAAACTGCATTTTGAGTGCATTAAACAAAGCACAGTCAGCCAGCCTAAAGAGGTAATTCTACTACTGCATTTATTGTTGATGTGACCTCAGCATGAATATTTTATGCAGTTATGTTCTCCATCATATAAAAACAATGGTATAATCCTTTAAAGTGTCCAGAGGAAGGCAACAAAGTAGATAAGAGGGCAGGAAGGCATGTCCTGTGAGGAGAGACTGAGGATGCTCAGGTTGCCCAGTCTGGAGAAGAGGAGGCCAAGAGGTGACCTCAGTGCTCCCTGCAACTCCCTGAGGAGGGGAAGCAGAGGGAGGTGCCTGATCTGTTCCTGGGAGCTGACTGCAGAACGGGAATGGCAAAGAGCTGCCGCGGGAGGGTCAGGCTTGGCATTAGGAAGCATTTATTTATCATGAGTGGTCAAATGCTGGAACAGGCTTCCTGGAGCAGTGATTGATGCCCCATGACCATCAGTGCTCAAGAGGCATTTGAATAATGCCCTTAATAATATGCTGTAACTTTTGATTAACCCTGAAGTGGTCAGGCAGCTGGACTTGATCTTTGTAAGTCCCTTCCAGTTAAACTGCTCTCTTGTTTTTCTCCTCCTCTTTTCATTCATTTGTAGTTTTCCATAATCTTGAAAACTTAAATGTATTTTTATAAATGAAAACTACTGTTTTGGAGCATGTTCTCTAATGTATATGAGTCCTGCCTAAGTAAATGATTTAAGTATATGAAGCTCAAGAAGTGCATTTACAAGAAACTTAGTTTCATCTGTACCTTCATGTGGATCAGTTTGTAAAATAGGTAGTGTGAAAATGGACGTGTGTATGTTAACTTCATTTTTAATGAATGCCATTATTATATATACCTATCACAGGAACATAACTGGTTTTCATGTGTTTTCACTAAAAGGGACTATACCCCTCTTTCACATACCTTTATATTTTATTAACTTTTCTCCAATTAATAGATATATATTTCTAGTGTTCACTTTTGCCTAGGATGGTGTTTATTGGAGATAGCAGTAATCTTGACTGTGATGTGTTTTATTTTCTTTCTTGCTGTTATAACATTGTATTATTGAGTTATTAAGTTATCAAGGTTTGTTAATATTGAGGTTTGTTCTGAGTGTAACATGATATGATTTAGAGTGTTTTCAGAGGTGCTTTGCTATTTGGTTTCTGTTTATTATAACTGCTCTGTGACAGTTCATCCATTGCTAGTAGAGGGCTAATTTAAATAAACAAAACTGTAGCATTGTCCGTAGTATGTTGATTCTTAAGAATTTGGTAGGTTTTAAAATCTGTTGAGCTAAATCTGGTTAAATGGCTGAGCTTTAAAGCAGAGCACAATGGTTGTCAGGATAGAGGTTGTGTGGAATGCTTCCTTGCTTTTCATTTGTACTGTTTTGATGGGGAAAAAAACCAACAAAAATACAAAACAACAACAACAACAACTTGTCAACATACTTAAGGCTCTATCATTAGATATCTTACTAAGCAATCTGCTGTTCAGAAATGAGTTTATTCCTCTTGCTGATTAGATTTTAAAATGGATATTCTAGTGTTACAGATCATATAATGGTGTGTTTTATCTGTCTAAGACTATATGAATTTAAATAACAAGGTGCTTGAGAATTGATTTATCAATCCACAGCGTTAACTAAAGCAAATTTCAATAGAAATCTGAGAATAATCTACTTCATGTGCTGTATACTGTCTTCTTATATTACTATTATTCTAGAGTCTCACTGTATTTCTTCAGACATGTCTTTGAGAGAATTATACTTGTCTTCATTTCAGAGATGAGAAAGTAGAAACACAGGCAGGCTAAGTAATATGCTCAGAGTTGTGAAAGGAAGAACGTGGGAGAGGCTGATTTAAAATCAGCAGGAGGCTGATTTTAAAGATTCCAAGTCTTCTGCAAGAGCCAGTGCTCTTGGATTATCTAGCTCTGAGATAACACAGGGAATGAAATATGTCATCTACTGGATATATTTATGATTCCCTTTCTGTCTTTAAAGCAGTGATATACATAATGTTATATATTCCATTAAATGATTTACGGAAATGAATACTGGTTATTATTGTGTATATTATTAAGGATCTAGAGCTGAAAAGCAGACACTGCCTCCTGATATTAGTTCAGAGCTCAGCACCCGGAGATGAACGTAGTCTCTTCTGTATCATCCACTGGAGAGCTGAATTCTAAACTTTCTGATACCTAACTTTCTAGAAAGTGATCAGATAAACAAGTTGGTCAATAGATGAATTGTATTTTAGCTAAGTTGATTAAAATAATCTAAGTCTTTGTTGGTGATTTAGGTATTTACTTTTATTATGCTGCAGGTGTGCCCCTTTTTTAAATTATTTTACAGTTCTCTAAACCAGGAATTCTGTTGTAACAGGAAGTAAGCAACCACATCTTGCCCTAAAATGAAGTAAGTAAGCAGATAAAATACTGTTTCCAAGGACTAGAACTTCCAGGATTATCTACAGCATGTAGATAAGTTCTTAGTGTATATTTATGTCTGTTTAATTCACATGCTGATAAAAGAATTTCAAAAGCTAACATTATTAATGAAATGTTTGAAATTTATATTTGCCTGTGATCCTAACATGTTGTAGGAAGAGCTAAATCAGTTCACAATCTTCAGTGATACTGTTGGAGTTGACCTGTTGACATCTTCATTAGAATTGTCAGGAATAACTTTCACATGCTTAGCCCTGTAGGTGAACATGCAGTGTAGTATTTTTTCTTGATGGGTAGATAACCAAGTTAGCAGTATGATCAAGTCTTGAGTGAGTTACCTACTCAAAAGCATTTGAAATAAAATTTGAATGTGAAAGAGTAACAAGATTTTTTTAAAGACTAATCTTTAAGCACATTTTATTATGGAACACCTGTTCCATGTATTTTAAGTAACTTCTGCAATCTGCCACAAAAGAAATCAACAAAACAATCCGAATTAAATAAGTATTTGTCATATGATTCCATGATTCTGTGTAGGTACAAGTCTGTCCTTATTAGTAATCATAAAAAGGTGAGAAAGTAGTGTAACGTTGAATAGATTTCATGCAGAATGCAGTTGAAACTATTAAAGTGCTAGGTGTATTAAGTGCTTCTGAAAGATGATAGTGTTAGAAAAAAGGGGTTTCTCATCTAACCACTTGAGTGTAGGGGAGCCGGTGGGGAGCCTGTTTTCAAATGAAATCTCTCCATTAGTCTATTATATTTTTTGGCACTTCATATTTGTAGTTTATGGGAGCATAAAGATTTCTATCCTTTCTCACCGCAATTAGATTATAGATGCTTGTTTGAATAACTGTGCTTCTTCTATACTTGGATCACTATGAGGATAGTGAGTTAATGTTAAGTTTTATGTTAATTGTTGTTTTTTCTGTTTTGTTTGAAAACAATTAGACTCCAGTCCTGATGATTTTTTGAGGCTAAACTAGCTACACTACTACTGCTACACTAATGCTAGTACTAGAAGTAAAACTGAATCTATAGCACTCTCGTTGTTTTTAATGAAGATGTATCAGAAACCCTAGAGTTTAGAAGTGAGTGCATTTATTGTAAATGCATCACAAAACACACTCCTTCTAACAGATGTACTTGTTAAACTACATGTCTGGCTTCCTACTCTATGTAGAAACTGTACGGGAAGAATTCTTGTATTGCGTTAGTACGTTACAATGTACTTCCTAACAGTTTTTCCTACGTGGATAATTTGGTACTTTCTCTCATTTTTTCCCCTCATTTTTCCCTTTTTCAACCTACTACATTAAATGTTACTGAAGCTAGGTATTTTTTTCTGCAAACATGATTGAGGACTTTTTTGGACTTTTTTTCTGTCCCTTTTCTGCCACCCTGTGGACTGATTTTACTTGCAGTTCTTTGTTTCTTGAAATAGAAAAAATTATGGGGTTTTTTTGGGTTTTTTGTTTGCTTGTTTGCTTGTTTTTTCTCTCACATGGATTGTTCTGCAGTTATTTACTACACCTATTTTCAGATCTGAGATGTAACAAAACTCCTCCTGGCATTTTAAATCTTGGATAAGCTTTCATGGAAAACTGATCAATCTGACTTCATCTCTGTCCTTTTGTTTTTGAATTTCTCTAAGCAGATCATCAGGAGGAATAGATATATCTGTATCTACTGCTCTTAAAATATACACATCGAGATAGCATAATGTATTCAGTTTAATTCATTTACAATAATAACCTTTAAAATATTTCTTCAGCCTTTCCTTTTACAGCAAACCAAACTGAAATCTTTAAATAAGATAAGCAGTTTTTACCAGAGTAAAATCTAGATGTAACATAGGAATGAGCCTGAACTTCGTACTGAAAATATTCTATAGTCATGAAATTGTTGCATAAGAAGGAAAACTTTTAATTTGCTGATGATATTTGACTCCCTTTCACCCACTGTGGAATGAAAAATTTTAGTTTATATTCCTCTTGGTTTCACTGAAGACTAAGTGTTCCAGAAAGAATTAATCCTATCATTTTAAAGTACGTTTGTAAATTTAGAAGGTGAAAAAAAGATGAGATTTTAGTTCCAGCAGTCTGTTTGGCATCAAGATATTGTCCTGCAAAAGTACTGAAGTCTCATTTCAGCATAAGACCTAGTCAATCTCTGGACTCTTTCATTTGCATTTGATGCAAGTTAATCTGTTCTTTATCTGCCAGTGTAGACTAATCTAAATTATATTTAAAAATCACATGGTTGTTAATTTTAGGTCTCCCTGATATTCTTTTTCCTCTAGACACATCAGGGTTTTAATTAACTTTCTCCATTAATTGAATTCAGCTTAAGAACTTTTCACATACTTGATGTATAAAATAGCTCTGAATCTTGTGTGTAAATGTGCACACCATCAGAAGAGCAGCTTCTGGGAGGTTTGGGACTGTGTTGCTGATGAGCTGGCTGAAAAAATACATAGAAATAAATGATGAATATTTTGGCAAATCTATCAAACAAAAGACCTTTAAGCCAACATCCCTTGACATGAGTACTGGAGGAGCACTCTTTAAAAAGAGGAACTTTACTGTATTTTTTAATCTTCTGCTCCATCAGAAATGAAAGTATTGATGGAATTACATCTAATTCCTGTAGGATTTTTTTTTTCTTCAGCTAATATTTGCTAACATAGCAAATATTAGTCAAATTAGAAACAAAATTTTAAAAATAGCATATTAACTGACAAACTGGCCTATTCATTTGTAGTACTGTACTTTGATAACATCCTGTATTGATGAATATGACAGGGTTTTGAAAAGGGAAGATTCTTGTCAGAAATATAAGTTTTGTACAGAGGGATCAATGATGGTTTGTGTAAGCTGTGGTCACAAGGGAAGATGAAGCCAGTTGGGCAGATTTTAAATACAGCATAGAGAATTGAGGAACAAAATTTGTTAAACTATGTATTATGGATGAAAGTGGAAAAGAAAAGGGTAACACGATCGAGACATTACGGATAATAATAGTAGAGTGAAAGTTTGAGCACTGACAGTTGTAGCTTAGATGGATTCTTACAAAATACAGTCATGCTTTGTTTTTGACAAAAAAGGTAGGAAAAATTAATGAGGTTTCTCTGGAGCTCTAAATGTGACACTTTCTGTAGTTTAACTTGTTAGAAAAATGAGAAGGAATGAACATAAACTTTTGCCCTTCCCCTGTTACTTCGTTGTTTTTGTTGTTGTTGTTTTCTTTTTACTTTGATGGGGAAGAGATTTTGATAGAATACAGTGAAGTACCAAGTCTTAAAAACTCACATGCATGAGCAGCCTTAAAACTTTGTAAAAGAAACATTCTACATACATTTCATAGTTAACGAGACTTCAGGATTTTCTTTGAGGTTTGAATTTAAGTAAAAATTTTAATATTTTCTATTTTTTGTGAGATTCATGGCCTTTCTAATTTAAAAATTGAACAGTGCCATGTAAAGTGTAATTTCGCAAGAACTATTTATGTGACTTTAGATTATATTTTTACATAGAGGTTCTTTGACAGTTGTAAAATTCTACGTAAGATAATGAAAAAATGAGTATTCTCTTTCAGTGTGCTACATACATCTTTAAAATAGTAAAGGGAATTATTTTTGAAAAAGGAAATCCTTACGATTTTTACATTTGATGTACCTTTATTCACTCCTCTATGTAAACATATTGTTTTATAATGAAATCTTACTTTCCAGGAAGGGGAAAAAAAAAAAAAAAAGGAGTTTAAATGTGATAAATATTTTAGCTTGTCCAAGGCTAATGTTGATTTAAATAGGTCTAGGTCTTCATGGTTGACAGCTGCAGATAATTAGCTTTTTTTTCCTTAACAAAGAAAGCAAATGGAGCTGCAAGACATTTGTTGCCTTTTCTGTCATCATAATAATAATGTATGTATTTAAATTCGGCAGTTTCTTAAATTGATTTAGTGCTAAGCTGCCTACATTACATGTAATGGGAGTGACAAGTAAAAGCTGCAAAGAATATTTGTATTGCAAGAGAAGGAATGATTGACATTAGCTGTTCCTCTTTGCAAGAAAAAGCAATGTTGCAGAGCCTAAAAAATTGTCCTAAATATATAATCCTTAACATTTCAGACTGTGAAACTTAATTTTGAAAAATGATTACCACTTTAGTTGCTTTTAGTATGGGAATAACAATGGCTGGAGTATTTTTTGAAAAGCAGTTCTTTTTAGAAATTTGTTAGCATTATCAGTAATGGAAATTCCAGAGAAAAGTATATGTGTTTTACATTCTAAGATAATATTTTAACCCAATTTGAAAGAAATCAAATAACAATGTCACAACTAATCCAAATATATAACCTGGAATGCAAAAACTGGCATATTAAACTGGCATATTAAAGACATATCATTTTGATAGGAAATAATTTAAGATTTGTGGTTCTGTATTGTGAAAGATTGTTAAAATTTACAAATATAAATCATAAATTGGATGCTTATCACTAGTGTGTGTCATTTCTAGCTGAAAAGATTCAGAAATAAATGTGTTAATCTAGAGACTTAGTCTGTTCTGTGTTGTTGATTCTCTGTGTTGTCCAGACCAAGCTATTTAGATTAATCCTTAATTAGATTTTTCAAATGTTAGTTTGATTATTTTTCTCAAGAGTTTGTTTTTGTTGTTGTTTTTGAAGTTTGTGAATGCACGTACATGAATTCACATTCTGATTTAGCCTTCCAGGCATGTTCTTGCATTCGAAAGGAAATACCTAGGAGTTCAGAGACATGAGTCTCACCGTCTCTTCTTCCATCAATACTTATGCCGTGTTATTCTTTTTTTATTAAATTGAAGAAATAATATACTGGTACGAAATTGAGAACAAGTTAGTTAACAAAGAATAGCATTTAAAATGTTTCGCTTAGAATAATGTACAAGAAATATTTTGGAACTCAAACATCTTTATCTAATCCATTTATTTCACAAACATTGATCCTTTTTTGTTAGTCAATGCAAGAAAGTAAAAATTTAAAACTCACTCAAAAAGCAGATCAATCTTATCATATGACTTTCAACTACCATCTGTAATCCACTTCTACCAGTTGTGTATCGGCTTCGAGCTTGCTGAGGGTGTACTCTGTCCTGCTATCTGGATCATTAATGAAGACATTAAACAATAATGAACCTAGTTTTCAGTCCATGCAAGTACCCAACTGGTAACTGGCCTATGGTTGGACTTTGTGGCACTGATGACAACCCTCTGCTGTTAAAATCTACTCAGCTCTTCTTTTAAGGGATGTGTACCAGCAGTTGTGTTACCTTACAAATTATTCAGCTAGTAATTTTGTGCAAACACAGGAATTTTGTTTTTTTTGACCAAGGGGCAATTTACTTGGCACGTGGCATGATGGCTGCAGATGGAAGTAGCCTGTCTCCCAAGGGGTAAGAGGATCCTAGCCCAGGAACTGGCAGGACTCATTGAAAGGCCTTTAAACTAGGTATGAAGTGGGAGAGGGACACAATGAGGGCCACTGAGGTTGAGCGAGTAGTTAGAGGCTCAAAAAAGAGCTTGATGGGTGAAGAGGGTGGACTTCAAAGGGATGGAGAGGGGTGGAGGGATGCTGCTTCCCTAAAGTGTCTGTACGCTAATGCACGCAGCATGGGAAATAAACAGGAAGAGTTGGAGATCTGCGTGTGGTCACAAGGCCAAGATCTCATTGCCTCATGGAGACGTGGTGGGACAGCTCGCATGACTGGAATGTTGTCATGGAGGGCTGTGTGCTTTTTAGGAAAGATCGGCTGGCGAGGCGGGGTGGTGGAGTTGCTCTTTATGTGAGAGAGCAGCTTGAATGTATTGAACTCCACCTGGGAGAGAGTGATGTAGTAGTGGAGAGCTTGTGAGTGAGAAACAAGGGGCAGGCTGGTATGGGTGACACTGTTGTGGGTGTGTACTACAGGCCCCCTGATCAGGAGGAGGAGGTTAATGAGGCCTTCCATAGGCAACTGGAAGTAGCATCACAATCCCAGGTGCTGGTGCTTGTGGGGGACTTCAATTATCCAGATATTTGCTGGACAAACAACGTGGCCAGGCACGTGCGGTCCAGACGGTTCCTGCAATGTGCTGAAGACAACTTTCTGATGCAGATGGTGGAGGAACCAACAAGGGGAGGGATGTTACTGGACCTTATTCTCACTAATAAGGAAGGGCTTGTTAAGGAAGTAAAGGTCGGGGGCAGCTTGGGTTGTAGTGACCACGAGATGATGGAGTTCAAGATCTTGAGTGGAAGAAGCAAAGCAAAAAGTAGGATTGCTACCCTGGACTTTAGGAGAGCCAACTTTGATCTCTTCCAGGACCTACTTGGAGCTATCCTGTGGGCTAGGGTGTTAGAAGGTAAGGGGGCCTGTGAGAGCTGGTCGGCATTTAAACAGCTCTTCTTCCAAGCTCAGGATCGGTGCGTCCCTGTGAGCAAGAAATCGGGAAAGGGTGGCAGGAGACCTGTGTGGATGAGCAAGGAGCTCATGCGCAAACTCAAAGGGAAGAAGGAGGTCCATGAAATGTGGAAAAAGGGTCTGACCACTTGGGAAGAATATAGAAATGTTGTCAGGGCCTGCAGGGATGCGACGAGGAAGGCTAAAGCCCGCCTGGAATTGAACCTGGCAAAGGAGATAAAGGATAATAAAAAAGGCTTTTTTAAGTATGTTAACAGTAAAAGGAAGTGTAGGGAGAATGTGGGTCCCCTACTAAGTGAGGGGGGCGTTCTGGTAACGGGGGATGCTGAGAAGGCGGAGATACTGAATGCCTTCTTTGCTTCTGTCTTCGGTGAAAAAGCTCTCCCTCAGGAATCCCAGACCCTGGAGGTTAGTGAGAGGGTCTGGGGAATGGAAGACTTCCCTTTAGTCAGGGAAGAGGCGGTCCGAGAGCGCCTAGGCAACACCAATGTTCATAAATCCATGGGACCCGATGGGGTGCATCCACGGGTGCTGAGGGAGCTGGCAGAGATGATTGCTGAACCGCTCTCTATCATCTTTGAGAGGTCTTGGAGAACGGAGGAGGTGCCTGAAGACTGGAGGATAGCCAATGTCACTCCAGTCTTCAAAAAGGGCAAGAAGGAAGATCCAGGTAATTACAGGCCAGTCAGCCTCACCTCTGTCCCTGGAAAGGTGATGGAACAGCTTGTGCTGGGTGCCATCTCCAGACAATTGGAAGAAAAGGAGGTTATCAGGAGTAGTCAGCATGGGTTCACCAGGGGGAGGTCACGCTTGACCAACCTGGTAGCCTTCTATGATGCTGTCACTGGCTGGGTGGATGGGGGAAGAGTAGTGGATGTAGTGTACCTTGATTTCAGCAAGGCGTTTGATACTGTCTCCCACGACATCCTTATAACAAAACTGAGGAAGTGTGGGATAGATGAGTGGAAAGTGAGGTGGGTTGAGAACTGGCTGACTGGCAGAGCACAGAGGGTCGTCGCTGGCAGTGCAGAGTCTGGTTGGAGACCTGTAACTAGTGGTGTTCCTCAGGGGTCGGTGCTGGGTCCGATCTTGTTCAACATCTTCATCAGTGACCTTGATGAGGGGATAGTGGCCACCCTCAGCAAGTTTGCTGATGATACAAAGTTGGGAGGATTGGCTAACATGCCTGAAGGCTGTGCTGCCATTCAGCGAGACCTGGACAGGCTGGAGAGCTGGGCGGTAAGAAACCAGATGAGGTTTAACAAAAGCAAGTGTAGAGTCTTGCACCTAGGGAGGAATAATTGCATGCACCGGTACAGGTGGGGAGATGACCTGCTGGAGAGGAGCTCTGCAGAGAGGGACCTGGGTGTCCTGGTGGATGACAGGTTGGCCATGAGCCAGCGGCGTGCCCTTGTGGCCAAAAAGGCCAATGGCATTCTGGGGTGCATTAAAAAGAACATGGCCAGCAGGTCGAGGGAGGTGATCCTCCCCCTCTACTCTGCCCTGGTAAGGCCTCATCTGGAGTACTGTGTCCAGTTCTGGGCTCCCCAGTACAAAAAAGACAGGGATCTCTTGGAAAGAGTCCAGCGGAGGGCCACAAAGATGGTGAAGGGCCTGGAGCATCTCCCCTATGAAGAAAGGCTAAGTGAAGTGGGTCTGTTTAGCCTTGAGAAAAGAAGACTGAGAGGGGACCTGATCCAGGTCTATAAATATCTAAGGTGTGGGGGGCAAAGTGGCGAGGCCAGACTCTTTTCAGAAATGTGTGGAGACAGGACAAGGGGAAATGGCCAGAAACTGGAGCATAGGAAGTTCCGCACCAATGTGCTCAAGAACTTCTTTATGGTGAGGGTGACGGAGCACTGGAACAGGCTGCCCAGGGGGGTTGTAGAGTCTCCTTCTCTGGAGATATTCAAGACCTGCCTGGACGCCCACCTGTGCGACCTGGTGTAGGGAACCTGCTTTGGCAGGGGAGTTGGACTCGATAATCTCTGGAGGTCCCTTCCAACCCCTATGATTCTGTGATTCTGTAATTTGTAACAAATGTTTCTGAAGTACAACTCAAAATTTAGTTTCCTCTTACCATGGGCTTCTTCAGTAACATACCTGTCTAAAATGATGCAGAGATTCTTATGCATTCTAGTTCTTCACCTGTCTTGCTCTTGATCCAAACAAATTTTTTTAATCTACTCAACACATTTAGTGAAACAGCATTACAATATTAATTTCAACAAATTTGTATTTAAACACTTTTTTTTTTTTTTTTTTTTTTTTTTAAGTAATGACAGACAGCTGTGCTACTGTATTCCTGATCACACAATAATACCAAATTTCAGGTGTTGCACTGAAAAGTTCGGCTGTGGGGCAGGAAGTGTAAGTGATGTCCTAAGTGGGTTTTTTGTTGTTGTACTAGACTGATATTATCCAAATCCATTTCCTAACTAGATTAGACGTAATCCTTTCATTATCTTTCCCTTTCCTTACTTATGTTCTCATCTGTAGTAGTATTTGCACCTTTGCTTTTTTACTGTTTTATTTATCTATTAGCTGTTTTTCTTCTTACATAATTATAAATTAGATGTGAAAATTACTTAAATCTTTCCAAGCATTCTTTCCTCTTTTCTTATTTTGAAGCTCTTACTACGTCACATTAGAGTGAATCACAAACTCAGGTAGAGTCTAATTTTTGAGGAGTGCCTAGACTCCGTGAATTGCTAGTATAGATCGCACGTAATAGAAACTTGATAGAACCATTTATTGTATTTTATTGTACTTTTCTTCTTCCTCTCCAGGCTGGAAGAATCTGAGTAAAATGTGCTTCTTATTGTTTAGAAAAGAAAACATACTTCAGATGATGCAGTTGCATTGCAAGACAGAGGCATTGTTGTCTGCAGAAGTAGAAATCGTGAACAAAATTCCAAGTTTAGAAGAAAGTGTTGAGGGGTTTAGGACAATGAGGAAAAGCCTCAGTGGAAATCCTAAAAAAGATGATGCAAAGACAAAGAATCATCTGATGGGCCTGTGAATCAGAAACTTATTTCAGGAAAGGTCTGCAGCAAAAGGGCAAGTCCAAATAGGAGCTCGCTTTACCCACTGCTCTGGGGGAGTCTTACATTCCTTCTAACACCATGAAGAGGCATAGGCTTGTTACATGTGTTTCCTTATTCTTAGGTCGTGTCATTATTGAACCTTTTAAAAAGTTGCAGCTGGCTGAGGAGGCAGAAGTCAGATCTGTTCCTATCCAGGCCTGCAACAGTGGTATAACAATCAAAGGGAGGACACTGGCTTTTAAGGAGAAGTAACCTGGAGCCCTCACATCCATCATAACCTATTAATAAATTTTCTTTGTTCAAGAATTAAACCATGGCCAAATGTTCAATTTCTCATATATTTGTAATATCATGTCAGTAGATATTTCCATGCCTCCACATCTGTTCACTTTTCCTTTGCTCCTGAAGAGGCGGGAGGCTTTAGCAGCGAAAGTCCAATTTTATCTGACTGTTGATACGAATTAAAGCCAAGGGACCGTTTGGCTTGCTAACTAGAACACCTGGAGTTTATGTAAGCTGCCAAGGGGGCATTTTAAAAGGAACAAGGTAGCTGTTTTGGAGGAGATTCATGCTCAGTATCAACAAACACAGTACATGTGCATGATTGCTTTCCAACTATGACAGTGGTGTTAACTACAGCTAAAGTATAGCGATAGGTACATATTCCAAGCATGCTTCCACCATTAGTCTAAAAGGAAAATGGATTTTCAATAGCTGGGATTTTTAAAGGAATTGTTTAGCAGGGGTTGCACATGCCAAAAATTATAGACTGATGGGGTAACAAATTTTTAAACCAGCCTTTGAAGAAGCTGTTAGAGCAGTGTAATGCACAGCATCTACTTACTAGTAAAGAACTAAAAGCCTTCGCTACAGAGTGTTTTAATGGGATGCTTACAATTGAGAAGTGGAAATATTTTGGTGTGCAACAGTTCTCACTGAACTCATGTATTATCAGAGCTTATAAAGGGCTATAATCATAGGTATAGCCGCAGAGCTATCAGTGCCATGCCTGTGAATATGATCCCTTTAAACTCTGTGAGGTTTGAGAAAATCAAATCCTGGGACTCATTTAAAGTTAAAGGTTATGCACTTTTACTCAAAATGGGATAGCATATCACAATGTGTATGACAGAAGTCTTTTGAGAGAGGTTATCAGCAGTTGTTCATGAATGAAAGTTTCGTACTAGCTGAAACTGTGAGAACAGGTACCCATGCAGCTATGAAGTTTAATGAGATGTTGTCATAAAACAATTGAGAAGACATTCTACAGGACATTAAAAAGTGAATCTCAGTGAGGACAATCAAAATGATTGCTCTGGAAGTTAAAAGAAAGAAACAGCAGTCCAAATCCAGGACATGTAGTTATTAGAGTTCAAGCAGGGTGAAAATAAGGGTGGCAGATGCTAACTCATGCTACCCAGCAAGGCCAGCACCAGAATTTTCCCAACAGCATCTGCTTGATCTTCACCATAGACTTAGTGAGGATCCTGGAACTCTCTTTGAAATAGATGGTGAGACTGCCAAAAATACAATACCTGCACAGCAGGAATAACATCAGTGAAGACATCACATTTGAAGTAGCAAGGTAGAACATGGCAGGGTAACACAAAATAGTATAGTTTAAATAAAATGTATGATTACAATTCCTTGCTATGCTGATGAAATATAGGAACTGTTTTACTAACCCTCATGACAGAGTTTCAGCCATTAACTTTCCAACCATAGACCTTGCTTATGTGACTGTCATGAGATATCACAGAATCACAGAATCACAAGGTTGGAAACGACCTGCAAGATCATCTAGTCCAACCGCCTTCCCATTCCTATTAGTACCACAAGCTACTAAACCATATCTCATAGCTCCTCATCCAGGCACCTCTTGAACATTGCCAGGGATGGCGACTCTACCAGAAGGTAGACAAAAGGTAAAATGAATAAAAATTCTTACTGTTATTTCTTATAATGATTTTCATAAATGTGTAAAAAACAAACAACATGGAATCCATCTGAAAGGTTGTGTGTGTGTTTTTTAACTAGCCCACTATTTATTTATTTATTTTTAAATTCCAGTCTTTAGGTATTCTCAGCCTTAAAGAGGCATGAATCTGAAAGAAAATTCAGACTAAACTGAATAAACTGTTCCCTTGATGAAATCTTCTTTGTATACAAATATAGAGGAAGAAATATGGTGGTTTTTTTCCTAGTTTATGTAAGAGTGCTTATGCATTCATTCTGTACCATTGGATGCACATTATTCAACACTTCTTAAAGAACGGTGCTAGGGGCCTCCGGAGTCTCAGATAGCTTTTCCACTTCTGTCTTGTTTTGCTCTAGAAGAGTGAGTTATTTTCCTCTTTCTGATTGTTCTGTTTGCATTTAGCATGTATTTTTGCAGAGCAGCATTAAGCACTTCAGCTCTTTTTGTATGATTCCTGTCTGTTATTTTTTTGAAAATGTTTGAGAATGTATTTCATTTCATCGTCCAGAGAGTGGGCCACAGAAGCCCTAACACCTTCCCCAGATAATGGTGGCATCCTACTGTTAGTAGTTACATCTGTATTTTGATCAGGGTAAGTAGCCCAGTGAAACCACAACAGTCCATTTTGGCCCTCAGTGTGGCACTCAAAAGGTTGAGATGACAGAAAATCTGACTAGTGCAAGTTAAAACAAAATTGGTATAAGTGCTGAATTGTTTTAATAGTTTAATAGTTGTCTTTCACAATGTTGTTTTTTTCCTCATTTGCAGAGATCTTTTAGAGTTTTTTCATGGAACCGTATTATTTAGTATTTTACTTGCTATATGCATTCTTTGTTGTGCTGTTTACAATCTCCAGGGGCTGGATTAAGATTATCATTTTTCTATGCATTGTAACACCAGTTGGAAAACTAATCTGGTATTTGTATTTGACATTGCAGTCATCTTCATACTTCACATTCTTTCCTTTGTCTCCTTGGGGAACCAGACTATGGGAGAAATGTTCAAGCTAATATGTTGCTATTGCTGTGTCTCCTGAATGTTTTTCAGGTTTATTTTAAGGTTAAACAACTATTTAGGAGCATCCCCCAGAGATCTGCTCCGAGGCAGGATAGTTATGAGTGGCAGGGAGTGTGGAATGGTATAGGCAAGTACCTCGAACAGTGGGCAACCCAGTGTTTTGGAATTTCATCCCTGAAAAACTTCAGAATTCTGGAAAACTAGTAAAATATTCTTATGCCTTGGCAATTCTAGAGTGACACAAATCACTGCAATGAGATGAGGTCTAGCCTATGCCTGCCGAGCCCTGTACAGAACTGTACAGTATCCTAAAGGGAAAGAGATCTCAGGATCTGATGACAATGCAAAAAGCCCTCCAATTCCTGTGACAGTCCCTGTGGTTTCTCCAGCCCCTGCAATGCCCTGCTGCTGCCTCAGTCCCTGTCTCACAGTTCAACCAGGCCTCACAGTTCAACCAGTTCAACAGCTGTGTGCAGCTGAGCTGCCTGCCAGGTTGAACAACAGCAAGAAGCTGGCTAACAATTAAGTAGCCATCCTGGCCTTTGATATTAGGTGCTAGGAAGGTGTAGTCCTGAAATTTTATGTCTGTAAGCAACTAATAAACACTAAAAAAAATATGTGTCCCATTCAGTCTACTGTTCTCCTTCAGTTTGTGTTTCCACCCCTTCCTCTTCTTCATATGCAGTTGCATCTGATGCTACCTTTACAATAAAAAACGTGATGTGGGACTTGTGTCCAGCTTTCCTGCCTGCAATTCATATCATAAAAATTATAGCCTTGGCCTTCTTCTGGATCATGAGCATGAAGTACTAGTTTATGTTACAGATTTCTTTGTAACACATTCTGTACTTTAAGACCAATATTTACATTTATGTTGCATTCCCATAGAAAAACAATTTGCTTTTTTATAGCTGGGGCCTTGTGCTTCTGTAAATATTTTCCACAGCTATCTGCATGTGTACCTTATTCCTATGCCTGCATTAACTGCACTGTCATACATAAAATTTATGAATGTGGATATGATTATAAAATGTAGAATAAAGCTCATGGACATTTCTTGTCCCAGATGCCTACCTGATGTCCCTTATGCCATAATCATATTCATCATTTAAAATTAGAAAACAGGTGTATGGATATTTGAGGCTGTTGTTTGGCTTTTATGTCTTCCAACATTGTTTTCTTCTCAAATAGGAGGGTAATGCATGTATGTGTTAACGTATAACAGATTCTCAAACAAGGGGGTCTTTGTATACAGACCCCCACAGTTTCCTTTGTAGCTTTTCCAGCACTTCATACATCTGTATCTGTCACCTGTAAGTGGTCTCTAAGACTTCCAGAAAAAGAGATGAATGTCACTGTTATTTAGGTTGGTTAAATTGTGCAGCTGTTTGTCTATAATTTTAGAATGATAGACTGTGTACCCAGCACCCAGTGGCATCTATTAATAATGTTATCCAACTGGAAAGTCTCATAGAAACAAGCTTTTACTTCCTGAAGAGAGTCCTAATGCAGACTAAAATTTTCTCTGACTGCATATAACTTATATTAACACTGTGAAAATACAGAGTTCAGCTTGCTGACAAATTGAAGATGGAGCCAAGCATAATCACAGGGCTCAAACAAATAACATGAATGGTCAGAAATTTCCTCTGGACCCCAAACAAAAGCTTCATGAATGTCACGTAGCAATAGCTGATCTCAAGTAATAAGTGTTTGTTCTTCTGCAAATCTCCAAGTCCTAGACTTCTGAATCAGAAAAGCTGCACATGGCTTCTATGAAATGCTCTGCCCATCTTCCTACTGTGCTACATTTGAGGGTGAGGGGAAAGCTGGACTTCTCAAGGACCTGTTGGGGATTGAAAGAGCTGCCGGTCTCCTCCTGGAGACATCTGCAGTCACTCTGGATTTGTGGGCACAACCTCTTGCTCTGCAGCAGGCTGAAATACAACTAGTAAGTCCCTTTGAGGGTTCCATCCAGTGTCCTAGCGTGTGACATTCTCCTACAGGATCATTAAGTAAAGAAATACAGCTTACATCTATGGGACATTAGTTTCCATTATTCCTTGTAGCGATACAAAATTAACTCAGTTTTCCTAATTGATGGTCTTCTTGTAACAAATCAGCCTATTTATGAGTCCCCCTTCTTACTTGCCTCTTCGGAACACCTGAAAATGGGCATGATTTTTAGGCTCTGCAGCACCTCCTTTCTGTTTCTGCAGTAGTTGTCATCTCTTAAAAGCATGGGTCTACTTGCTACATTTCAAATGCAACAGCATAGGTCTTCCCACTTTCACAGTGACTGTGGTCTAACAAGACAGACTTCAGCCTCTTGTTTGGTATTAATGATAAGGAAACATACAGTGCCTTTTCATGGTGTTAGAAGGAGCTGTAAGACTCCCTCAAAGCAGTGGGGAAAGGGAGCTCCTATTTGGATTTGCCCTTTTGCTATGAAGCTTATCTGGAAGAAATTTCTGATTCACAGGCCCATCAGATGGTTCTTTGTCTTTGTGTCATCTTCGTCAGGATTCCCACTGTCCCCACTCCCACAGCACATTCTTCTAAAGTTGGCTTTTTGTTCAGGATTTCCACTTCTGCAGACAGCAATGCCTGTGTCTTGCAGCAGAGCACAAAGCCTCAAAGCTGTCTCAGCAGTAGTGCATGGCCATCCTAGAAGGCAGTTTGGTGCCGCAATTGGGGGTGTCTTTTTCCAGGACTGGGCTCTTCTTTGCATGTGGCTGCAGATGCACAGGGACCCTGTGATGAACTGACTCCTAGGATAGGTCCATAGCCCTGAAGTGTGTTCCCACTTGGTTGTATGTCTCTGACCTCCTCACAAAACCCTGTCTCCTCTGGCCCTTTCCTCCTCCACATATTCACAAAGACTTGTCCATCAGAATTGTGCAAAAGGGGCCAAAACCTCATATATCATCCTGTTTGATTACTTCTGATTCAGTTCTAAACCTTAATTGACTAATTTCACTAGGTTGTTGTAATGAATGTTTTTGAACATTTTCTATGTATGTTTTTAAGGTTAGAAAAAGATTTAATGTATGTAGCTTTGCATTATATATGTTTTCTATATATAGCTTTATACAATCTATAGAGCTATATATGTATATGCACATAAAAAGTATAGAAAAGTATAAATAAAACATATTTCTACGTATTTGCTAAGAGATTTATATCAAGATTTCATATGAATACGTGCTAGAATACATTCATATGAATACATGCTGGCTATTCTCACCGCTCTCTGAGAGTTCTCCCAAAGGTGCAGGATGTTATTTCAAATGTAGTTAATTGTATGCTTTGCCACTGTGAGACTTTGTGGATCTAGCAATAATTAATTTCACTAATAAAATGGTATATTTGTAAACCTACTTGAATTTTCTTATCTTTGTTGCATACTTCTCATTCTGAGAAGTAAAAGTGGTAGAGCATATAGAATTTGCAGTATACTGAATCTAAACAGGCTACTGTACTATGAGTGTGAGCACTGTTGCCTATGTTTATTTTGTTCTTTACAACTCATTATAAAAGGTGCAATTACATTGCATAATTTTTTTGCAGTCAATCTCTCCTGGCATAATAAACAACTTCAATGGAATGGTTTATGTTGTGCAAATCCAACTGTTCTCTTTTGAGCTCAGGATAAAACTAAGCACACAACCCCCCTCCATCTTAGTGTTTTCATTTACAGAGTTTTTCCTGATATGTGTGGTTCTAACATTGAAACTGCTTCCGTATCTTTGTAAATCTACTAGGGAATTAAGAATAGGAGTCTGTTGTATGGTCTTTTTGGTGTTGTAACGTTAGTCACTTATTAGTAAAATTTTACGGCATAATTGTTCACATCTTTAAGTTTGAGTAAAAATACTGAATAAAATCTCATGGCTGTAGTTTATGGAACGTCACTGTCTATACTTACTGAATTTTCTTTCTTCTTTTTGATTTTTTTTTCCTGTTGACTGAAACACCTAGCTTATTGTAGCTGCTTTTTTCCCTAAAATAGTGTTAGTTTCAAGACAGTTTATACTGGAAGTATTTCTTAGTATTTTATCCCCGCTGACAGCAGGGGGGTAAGAACTCAGTGATCTTTAAGGTCCTTCCAACTTAAGCCATTCTGTGATTCTGGATTCTGTTATGTATAGTATGTGCATGCCTGTAGTTTAGATGTGGAAGTGTTATCCTAGTACACTAAGAGCCCAGGGTACGTGGTGTTCTACTATATCAGTGTTTGGTTTAAGTATTCAGTGTTGTACAGATGGAGAGGGTGCAGTTCAGAGTATCTGGGTTTTCTTATTATTTGTTTAAACTTAGTAGAAGGCAGCTTACAAAAGAACTCCATAAATTTGTTTTGACTTACACTGTGGTACCTCAATACATGTATAACTGTTTATTTTACCTGTCCTACAGTTCAGAAACAAATTTTTATTATTTCTGTATAGAATTTTGTGTTACTTGTTAGTATTTTAGCATGCTGATGTTATTAATGATACATAAAATAAATAGGTGCAATGGATTTATATTTTAAAGCAAAATTTTGGTTCTAAATTAAAGCCTAAGAATAAGGTCTTAACTTTGCGATATATTCCTTGGATTGAAGACTTCAAGCAGCCTCTTTCACCTTAACATGCTGTGTCTGCTTAAGTGATTATTGTGCAATAATTTCTTTGCATGAACTATCTGTAAATGGAAACCAGGCAAATAATGATTTTCTGGTGTTGATATGAAATGTGACTGAGAATTAGCAATGTTTCTGATACCAAGAGGGAAAATACGAAATAGGTTGTTTGATTGTTTGTTTGTTTGTTTTTCAAAATGCAAAACTAATCTATTTTTAAAATTTGAGTTAACAGTGAGTGATGTGCAGGTAGTGTTCCCTAGGATAGAGCACTTTTCTCCAGAAACTTGAGAATCTTGGGAAGATGGGGAGAGAAAGAGGATGGGAAAGAAGAAAAAACTGACTGTGGTAGGAAATCACAGAGCTACAATAAGTATGCTACTGTGACTTCGTCGTTTTTAGGAAAAATGTAGTGTTTCTCTTAGTAAATAATTTGAAAGTCAGGAAGAAAATGTCATTTTTATTTTACCGTGTATTTTTTTGCCGTGTGTGTTAAAGCATACAGCTCATTCTAGTGTTCTACATTTGTATAATTTGCACTTCATAAAGAAATTTTGTTTTGCCTGAAACGCTTAAATACAGTAATTGAAGTAGCAAATATGACTGGCTGCACTGATTAATAAGCAGCTTTGACATTTCAGTTGTGAATAAGCCATTTAGACTTGGCTTATCTGTAAACATGTTCATTATGGGTATAAAATGGGTGCAACAGAAAGCAGAGCATGAACCAGAGCTCCATTTTTTAAATCATTGTAAGTATTGTCATTGAGTTTATTTTATATCTGGTCTCAGTTGAACCACCTTTATTTTTCCTGCCTTTCCAAAGCAGTTGATATAATTGTGCCATTATCTTGATTCACTAAAAATGCAGAACCACTTGGGAACATACTAGACTTTGACATTTTAGCTGACTGTAAGTATTTTAATTATGATGACAGAGTTTGTATCTTTTTTCTTTCTTTTTTCTTTCTTGCTATAAAAATGGGAATTCTGTTTCCATGTTATTATTTTAATACAGGAAACTTTTCCCTTCCAAAGTTACAACTGAGGGAAAAAATGGAGCAGAAGGCCATGAAGTATTTGGCACAGGAGGGAGTATTTTTATACTCTAGAATACCATTATGAAATATATGAAATCAATGATGAAAAAAAAAAAAACTTATGCAATCAGTAAATCTTGAAATCACTTGGTACTTTATTGTACTCTGTAGCAGAAAGTTGAATTATAATCCAGAGAAATAAAGGAGAGCAAAATCATTACTCTTCACCCGAAATAAAAAGTCAGCATTTTTCTAGGCTTGATGTAGTCACTGTTCTACATATCAGTTGATTTCAGATACTAAGACGTAAATACCATATCTGGATTGATACATACAATGGGAGAAGTAACTCTTCAGTAGGCTTTTTTAAAATACATCATTTTGCAGAGTCTGGCTACTAGGTCAGTTTTCTTTTACAGTTAAAAAATTCTCCATGTAGTGGTTGAGTTTTCGCGTGTTTGTGTTGAAACTTGGCAGAAATACTGTAGTATTTATCCATATATGCTAAATGAGTGAGTAGCTGGGAGCACTTAGTGTTTTTAGCTATGTTCAATTGATTTGCCATGTTCCAGTCGCTCTCCTAAAATTACGATATAAACTCCACATTGGTTTGTATTACAGGTAAAGTAAGAACTACTTGCTATTTCTTGAAAAGGTAAGTAATTGGCTCTGTGAAATAGTGGTGGAATTGCATATTTGGTATATTAGTTCTGTAAGAATTAAACTGACTTCTGTACTGAAAGTCTGTGCATATTCCTTTTTGTCTGTTAAGTGAGTTCTAAATGGTGACAGCAGTGTGTTTGCTCTTTCTGTATGAAAAGAAAGTGTAGTATAATTAGTGCCATTTCTACGATGTAAAGAAGACTCAAGTTAGTTGTGAAACGTTCTTATGGAACAAAAGCTACAAGACAAAAAGTCTATAGAAGTCAAAAAGGACAGCAAGGATAGCAGCCGTGCTAGTGTAACCGTGCAAAGTTCTTAGCAGTGAAAGAACAAGTAATTCCCTGTCTCTGTTAGCTGGAGACAATAAGGTATCATGATGTAATCCAGTCAGGGTGAATGAACATGATTGTGGGTGGTGAAATTCATTATTAATAAGGCGAAGTTACATGAAGTGTACTGAGTACGTTATTTCGTACCTCCTACCTTTTTTGAACTAGTTCTCATTATTTCCACCTGTCAGGTGATGGAGAAATGTGAGACATCTTTCTGTTTTTCTCTAAGAGTGTTCTTTTCGTCTTTTATTTGTTAAGACAATGTACAGATCCAAACTGTCTTTTTTCTTCTATCTTGTTTATTGGAAATATTCTTACCTTAAAAACTCAACATCTTTGTCTGCTAAAGTTTTGTTTCAAACTTAACCTTCAAGTCTACTCTCATTCTTTTGCATTTATCACACAACACAGTGTATCAAACACAGAGGAACAGTTTTGACTCTCAACATCCCAGCAATCAGTACCTTCTCTTAGTTTGATTTTGAATATGTGCCCTCCTTACACAAACTTCTCAGCTGCTGCAGTTCTTTAGTATGGTTCTTCACTTTCTCTGTACAGACTCCTCAAATGTAAGTAAAGCTTAAGGAAGGAAGTTGAACATTCCAGTTTTTGTGA
This sequence comes from Pavo muticus, assembly GCA_016647715.1. NCBI lineage: Eukaryota > Metazoa > Chordata > Aves > Galliformes > Phasianidae > Pavo > Pavo muticus. Next base: position 2,324,934 of record JACDJE010000088.1, on the reverse strand, counting down.
TAAAATCTCCCTTTTGATGCCTAGAAAATAGCAGTAACTAAGAAGTATAATGGCTAGTTAACTCAAATGTAGATGAATGTAACCATTGGTTGTATGTTTGTTTGTCTATGTCCAAGACATCAGATGAGTTAAGAACAGGTAAATGAGATAGGATTTTTTAGGTTGACATACCTTTCTAAATGAAAGTTTATGTTGTTTTAGACCTACAGTGCTAGATTACTGGTATTTTTTGAGAATCTGAGTAACTACGCTACAGGATAAACATCATCTCTAGCATTTAGAAGGCATGTCCCATTAAAACAAAACCAAAACCAGTATGATGGCAAAGTGAAGGTCTTCTCATGGTTTTGTTAATTAATAATTTTGAATTATGGCACACTTACTAGCTATGAAATTTGTTAACACAGTTCTTAATCTGTGTTTTAACACCACTACCCTACCATATCAAGAAATGTATAAGAAATAGGAAATATTTTAATGCAGTTAATTTTCTTTGGAGTGCACTGTGCATATTGAAAATGCCCACTGGGATTTTTCTGCTCCTTGGAATCCTAATGTTGTAAGACTTCTAGAAGGAGGGGAAGTTGACTGGAGTGCCATGTAACTTAGAAAACTCTTGCCTTTCTTCAATTCTGAAGGGGGAGGAGACATGGACAAGTAAGTGTTTCTTCAGTAAGTATAATTTGCAACAACTGTCATCCAGAAAATGCTACTTCTGATTGCTGAGTTTGTGAGGAGTCTGTCCCGTAACAAGAAACTCCACTATCTAGAAAATAATCTTCTTTATTAGTAGAAGTACTTTGATGCACTTTTTCTGAAGTTATCAAGGTATGTCATGGCATTTAGGAGGGAAGTAATTCACCTGTGCATCTTCTATTCAGGAGGCTGTGTATTTAGTTCAGAGATGGACATGTTAACCAGAGAAATTGAAGGAAAAAGTTTAACCCTAGAATTACAAAAAGAATGAGAGTTTAAGAAAGGCTAAGATGGTCTAAATGATCTTTAAGCAGGCTAATTTTGTAAGCTGACATATCTCCAACCTGATAGGGCTGGAGGCTATGAAAACCTATATAGCTTTAAATAACATTACTTTTGATGTATTTTATATTGCTCAACATCGCTGTTTATTTCAAAATTAAATGCAATAAAAATGTATTTTAACACTTCTACTCTATTCTACTCATACAAAACAGATAGGTAAGAGGTCCTAAACTGTTGATATCTATTTGTTTATAATAGATTTGAAAATATGGTTAAAAAAAAATTCTCATGTAGATTCCATGCTTTTGGGTCCCATACCTTTTATACCTTTTCTGTGATACTTGGTCAGCTGTTTTCATCAGAATATTTTAGTTTTTTTGAAGTAGTTAAACTGTGTTTCAGCTATGGCAGTTAAGAGAATCCATCAATGTGATGCACTTCAGACAGCACCCTGTAATTGAATCATAGAATGGCTTGGGTTGGAAGAGACATCAAAGATCTAGTTTTACCCTCCTTACTGCTGGCAGGGTTGCTAACCACTAACCAGGCACTAGATCAAGTTTGAAAAGTAGGCCCACAAGAAACTAATGAGGTTCAACAAGGCCAAATGCAAGGTATTGCGCTTGGATCCAGGCAATCCCAGATGTATGTACTGACTGGGAGAACACATTGAAAGCAGCCATGCCAAGAAGGACTTACGGGTCCTGGTAAATGAAAAACTTAATACGAGCCAACAGTATGTGCCTGCAGCCCAGAAGGCCAGCAGTATCCTCGGGGTGCATCAAAAGAGGGGGTGGACAGCAGTAGCATGATGGTTTGTTTTGCTTTCAGCTGTTTAATCTTTAATTTTGTACATAATCCTAAATTTAAAGGAAGTCTTCTAATATTTAGCCACTTTTCATCTCTTGAATGCTCTAAAAACACCCTTAAAGAGCTCTTACGTCTTTAATTGTTATTTAATCCCTCTAAGCTCTCTTTACTATCCAGCCATTAAAGATTCTATAAGTCCTAGTTAGCCAAATGCTATTTGTATGAACCCAAATCTGTTACGCTGAGGTGGTTGGTGGATGAAACCTGTCTTTTTTGGTCTACTTGTACCATTCCAGTTTCTTGATTTAACTCGTCCCATCATCTTTTGTCTTTTACTGCTCCTGAGTTGGCAAGGAAAGGGAGAAAGTTAATAAAGTAATCAGGGTAATAATCCTGGGATGAGAGGTGTTTCTTCTATGCATTTACTGAAGAAATGGCTATGTTGAGCATTTGGAAATGATCATAGATTATTGCTATTTTAATAACTTTTAAGCCCAAAGAGTTAGGTGGCCTTTAGGGGTAATCACAAAATAAGTAATCAATAATAATAATGGCAGTTTATTTAATAACAGTCACAGTGTATCACAGGTTATTTATGTTATGGACTGAAACTTATCTGAATATTTTCAGTGGTGTCCAGTGACGGGACAAGAGGCAAAGACAAGAGTGGGAACAAACTGGAACACAGAAGGCTCGGTGCGAACACTAGGAAGCACTTCTGTGCTGTGTGGGTTACTGAGCATTGGACAGGCTATGGAGTCTCCCTCTGTGGAAATATTCAGAAGTTGTCTAGGTGTGGTCCTAGTCAAACTTCTGTAGGTGCCCCTTATTGAGCCGGGGCTTGGACCAGGAGGCCTCCAGAAGTCCCTTCCAGCTTTAACTTTTGTAAAAATAATGCAGGAAGCATCACGAACGTGTACCAAAAAATGTGTAGCATGGATGTAATGCATAGAGAACAGAAACAGATTTCCTGTAAATATTGCTTACTCTGTTAATCTAAGTAGCTGTCTCCAGTGACTATAATACTTCAACTTTTCATTTTATATTTTGATCTGTTAAGTGATGAAATGAGTGGTGTTCCCCAGGGGTCAGTACAGGTTTGGAGGAAGTCTTGATATGCCTGAGGGTAGGAAGGCTCTACAGAGAGATCTGGATAGGCTGGATCAATAGGTTGAGATCAATTGCAAGTTCAGCAAGAGCAAGTGCCAGGTCCTGCACTTCAGTCAAAACCCCATGCATCAACACAGGCTTAGGGCAGAGTGGCTGGAGAGCTTTGTGGAGAGAAAGGATCTAGGGGTTTTAGCTGACACCAGTCTGAACATGAGCCAGCAGTATGTCCAGGGGGCCCAGAAAGCCAGCAGGATCCTGGTTTGTATCGAAAATGGAGTAGCCAACAGGACCAATGAGGTGATTGTCCCTATGTACTTGGCACTCATGAGGCTGCACCTCAAGTACTGTGTTCAGTTTTGAAGACAGCAGTACAAGAAAGACATTGAGGTCCTGGAGCATATCCAAAGAAGGGCAGTGAAGCTGGTGAAGGGTCTGAAGCACAAGTCTTATTAGGAGCAGCTAAGAGAGCTGGGATTGTTTAGTCTGGAGAAGAGGAGGCTCAGGGGAGACCTTACTGCCCTCTACAACTCCCTGAAAGGAGGTAGTACTGAGGAGGGGGTCGGCCTCTTCTTCCACATAACTAGTGATAGGACAAGGGATAATGGCTTTAATTGAGCCAGGGGCAGTTCAGATTGGATATTAGGAAACATTACTTCTCAGAAAACGTGGTGATGCATTGTAACAGGCTGCCCAGGGAAGTGGTGGGGTCATCATCCCTGGAGGTGTTCAGGAATCATGGAGATGTGGCTCTGATGGACATGGTTTATTGGGCATGGTAATGATGGGTTGACAGTTGGACTAGATTATTTTAGTGATCTTTTCCAACCTTAATGGTTCTATTTTTCTATGAAAGCAAACAACACCTCTATTTTTATATGGGTTTTTTTGTCCCTTTTGTTAATGTCAGCCTTCACATTCACACTTTAGTCAATAGAACTGCAGTACAGTATCTCATTAAAAAAAATAACAGAACAGACCTTGGAAGCTAAATCTGAATTTACTTTCAGTACCGTATTTGCTATGCACAATTGAGATAAATGTTTTTTTTTTCAGGTGTTGCACTGCATTTATGCTCTTCATCAGAAAGCACTAGCTGTTAGGCAAAGTGCCTTGAGTAGTGGTTACCACTGCTTGAAGTATTAGGTTATGTTCACTCTCATACATTTTGTTAAGCGTTTTCAAAAGTATGAAGAAGTAGTGATAGACTTTATAATTAATTTGACAGTATCATTGGTGCATCAGAACAAGATCTTGGATCAAGCTAGGAATTCTATCTGATACTAAAGCAATCATACTGCATAGAGGTACTTAACCTAGAATTACCAGTTTTTGTTTTCAACTGCTTTTTCAGGAGCTATTAATCTTAACAAAAACATCCAACTGCAATTTTTTAACTAAAGCAGTAGACTATGACCTTTGAGAAATGCAAGAAGAACTGAAAAAGAGGCACTATATAAAGAATTCTTTGCAATACTGATGATAGCCCTGGAAATGCATACAGATGTCTAACTTCTTTTCATTGTTTCTCGTGCTCTGTGCCTTCGTGTACAGCACTTCAGAGATGCAACCCAGCCCAGAAGGGGGGTGGGTGGTTATCTATACTGGTAACTTGTAGGACTTTCTTGCTTACATGCAAATGCTTGAGGTTGCACCACTTAAGCCCTGTTTTATTTATTACATGTTGCCTTTCATTCATCTCACCCCAAGCCCTTTGTTCTGTCCACCACCCCCTTGCAAAACTGCTGGTAACTCTGGCCTTGCAACCCAGTTGCTCGTGGTTTAAATCCCTCCTTATAAAGTGAGCTGTCCTGATGGCAAATATACTTTTGCCCCACTTAATGAGATGGATGCTATCTCTAGTAAGCAGACAATGATCCTTGGAGTCCATTGGTCATAAAACCCAATGTCTTGTTGTCAGCACCAGTTCTACAACGTACTGTTCACACATAGTATGAGCACCCTACTCCTCATACTTTTTCACATTGTTGGCAGGATCAAGGAGAACATCACCTGGGCTTTTCCACTTACAGAATCTCTGGTTGAAAAATTAGTGTCTGGTAATAGAATTAAATTAACTGATGAGTTGCTAGATTTGTTTTCTGTAACTGTACTTGCTAATATCAATTCAGTAAAACCCCTCGTCAGGAGTTCTGTCTGTGAAGGTAATCCTGTTGTTGACATGTACTGATATGTAGGCCGAATGTGTAATGTTGATATATTGCCTACGAAGGGCAAATGCAATTTTGAAGTGTTTGAAGATAAAATTAGTAGGTAGATGAAAATGAAAGAATTATGATACTCATTCAGCGTGAGTGTCAACATGCTTGTTATCTGTGATCTTCTGGAAAAGTGGAATTTCGTTATGACAATTGTTGACTAGTATTTTTCTTAGGTGCTTAATAATATGATTGTCCTGACATTGTTTTTGACTTTTATTACTGTGTTTTTGATGGAGTTGGCAACAGTAACCACTTCCATTGGTCCCTTCCAGTGTGTGTATATCTGTGCTTCCTCTTGCTATCACTCTGCTATTGTAGCATTATGCTAAAGTAAATTATATGTGAACACACAGTATCACTTTATATACTTTATTCTGTGCCATTCAGTTAATCACTGCTCATCCCATAGATCCTTAAAAAGATTAAAAGATTAATGAAATCCATGTTGTTAACTGAAATATTTAGCAACCCATCCTTATAGCAGCAGTGTTCATCTGCTTGCTTTGGTGTAAGAATCTTAAGGCAAGCAATCAAACAATGTTTAGTAGGAAATTGGTGTTAGAACATGGAAATATGTTAATATTCTACAAGTACTTATAATATTACCTTTTGTCACTGTGAATAGCATGTATAAACTTCCTACTTTACTGCTAATAACTACAGTTGGCTCCTTGTATTCATTCAGCATCTCTTGTTTGAAGGCCTTTATTCATAAAATATTTGTTCACAAAAATATTAAAAAGGAATGCTTATCTAAAACTCTAGGGTATTATTAATACTTGTTTCAATTTATACTATTGGTCAAGAAACAAGTGTTCTGGATTACTTGTTGAAAGTTGATGTTCTAAGAAGCTTTCCTTTGCTGTGAAAACACTTTATATAGCCAGAAATTCTTCATAAGTGTACTGATGATTCATCATTATAAATGCTTAAGATGTGAAGATTAGCTTTTTATTCTGACCTTTAAAAGCATATCATTACTGCTTGTTATTACAAGGTCTTGTTCACTTTACCTTCTGGTTTGTTTTATTTTGCCTTCAAGAGAAGAAAAAAGAAATTTCCTACCACACTTAAAAGTAAATAACACATTTCTGTTTTCTGCCTTGCTGCAATTATTTTGTGTAGACAATAAAGCATATGTAGCTGAACAAAACTTTTGAAAACTCTAGCAGCTTAAAAAAAAAAAAAAAAAGTGAGTTCAGCGTAAAGTAGTCCAGTAGCAAAATAAACAGTAATCATTAATATGACGCATTTTAACAATCTTGTTTGATTAGTAATTGATAAGAGTCAGACTCCTCAACCATTTAGTCTTGATATTTCAAGTCTAGAAAACAGAAGGAAATCCCATTGAATCTGAGTATATAAAAAAATTGCTAGGGAACTTAACAGACAACACGAAATTATACAGAATGTGCAGAAAAGGGGATAATTTTCCTCATAAGAGCTTTGCTTGTGTTCCGTCTGCTAGGCTGAAGAACTACTAATCTCATCACATTCAGCAGCTGGACTTGGTCAATATATTTTTCCCACTTGGAGGGGTTAATTAGCTTTCTTTCAAAATGTGCCCTATGTAGCTTCTATTCACGTGATACAGCAGGCTCTGGCTATACAAAGCAAAATCATTAACAGGTGGGTGTGTCCAACTCTAATTAGCCAGACTAAAAAGAGTCTTTATCAAACAAGCATCTGTTACTTGTGATACACCTGACTGCCATTAGGCTGGGTTGGTATCTTTTCTGATGAAATATATGGTACTGTTGCTTATATCTAGCAGAGGTGAGAAATGCAGAGACCTAATCTAGATAATGAAAATGTGTTCAAGGAATACTGATGCAATGTAAAACAAATATGTTGGCTGACTCAGGAACATGATGCTAGAAAAACTAATAGTGAATAGGAAGACAGTAAAAGTTTACTTTCATACTTTCTGTGTGGTATCTGCAAGAATAAGCCTGTAAAGTGTAATATGCCATAGTGAAGAATTGCATTTAGGATATAGACTTAGAGCAGAAAGATGAAAAAAATACTTTTCAATGAATGAATATTAAGTCGTTAGGTATATTTCTGCTTAAGAAAAACTGACAGCAAAGTTTATATTCCCCAGCCATGCAGTAGCCATCCTGACCTACCTTCTGATAAATCAGTCTATAGAGCTACCAATTAACCTATCAGATTATTAGTCATAGAATCATAGAATTATTTGAGTTGGAAGGGACCCCTTAAGGTCATGTAGTCCAAATCCCCTCCAATGAACAGGGACACCTGCAGCTAGATCAGGTTGCTCAGAGCCCTGTCCAGCTGACCTTGAATGTCTCCAAGGACAGGGCTTCCACCACATCTCCGGGCAATCTGTTTCGATGCCTCACCATCCTCAGTGTAGAAGACTTTTTCCGGAAAATTCTACCCAAACTAAATGTCCTCTTTTTAAGTTTGAAACCATTTCTCATTGTCCTATCACAACAGATCCTGCAAAAGTCTATCCTCTTCTTTCCTGTAGCTTCCCTTTAGATACTGAAAGGCCATTATCAGGTCTGCCCAGAGTCTTCTCCAGGCGGAGCAGCCCCAGCTCTCTCAGCCTGTCCTCATATGGGAGGTGTTCCATCCCTTGGATCATTTTTGTGGCCCTCTTCTGGTTGTGTTCCAACAGGTCTTTGTCTCTCCTGTACTGATGACTCCACACCTGGATGCAGATCTCCAGGTGTGATCTCACCAGCACAGAGGGACAGGATCACGCTCTTGACCTGCTGGCCATATTTCTTTTGGTACAGCTCAGGATACAGTTGGCTTTCTGGACTTTGAGGGCACATTGCTGGCTTGTGTCCAGCTTGCTATCCACCGGGTACTTTTTGGTGGGGCTGTACTCAATCCTTTTGTCTTGCTCCAGATCATAGCAGGTAGAGGAGATTCTTTTCATATATGTATACCCGACGGCGAGATTAAGACGCTACGGGTCAAATGTTGGCCCGACCAGTTTATTACAAATCCTAGTTGCTTTGGGATATGGGGAAGGGAAGATGGGCGATAGAGAGGAGATAAAAATAAGGAGTTTTTGTAGAGAGCAAGAGAGAGATAGTCACCACCGTGGGCCCAGCGTCATTCGTAGTAGGTCCGTTGATCTCAGGAACTCATCCAGTCACCACGGGGGATGGGAGAAAGGCAGGAAGCTTTGGAGCAGGCAGGCCCCGGGGTAGTTCTTCTGAAGAGGTTTTTCCCCTCTTTGGGAGTTCTTCTCCAAAGTCCTTAGTTTAGTGAGGGCCTTTTATCCCCCATTGCTCAGTTGTTTTTTCTTCTACTTTTCTCTCTGTTAGTGTGACATACCTGGCCCAACAGGTAAGCCAGCAGGGAGTGGTGCCTTCATTGCCATGCACAAGCATTATCGCTTGTGGTCAGCTCCTTCAAGCCGCACCCCAGGAAAAGACTGCTTGTCCCACTTCTGCTTGTCTTTGCAATCACAAGTAGAGGTACTGTGGCATGGTGACACCCATCACTCACCCCCCTAGATAATTCACAGTTGTCAGTTAGAGTCTTATCACCAGAAGGGCCTCACAAAGCAAGCTTTGAGACAGAAAAGAAAAACAGTTTTTTCTTTCACGCCTTTTCATCCCCCGATAGAAATGTACTGTGACTCTGAGGTAGAGCAGCACATCATATTGTACGGGCTTAATGCTTAAATGCATAGCTGGGACCAAACAGGCAGTGTGAAGATTAAATGAACTCAGTCACCAGTGCACTATGATCACTGCCCCTGGCTCAACTTAAGGCCATTACCCCTTGTCCTATCGCTAGTTAGGTGGAAGAAGAGGCCGACCCCCTCCTCAGTACTACCTCCTTTCAGGGAGTTGTAGAGGGCAGTAAGGTCTCCCCTGAGCCTCCTCTTCTCCAGACTAAACAATCCCAGCTCTCTTAGCTGCTCCTAATAAGACTTGTGCTTCAGACCCTTCACCAGCTTCACTGCCCTTCTTTGGATATGCTCCAGGACCTCAGTGTCTTTCTTGTACTTCTGTCTTCAAAACTGAACACAGTACTTGAGGTGCAGCTTCACCAGTGCCAAGTACAGATTGATGAGATGACAAAATCTGAAGTTTGTCAGGTCAGTGTAGCAGTGCTGGTCATACTGTGGGTTGTCTGAGGGATTCCCAGAGGTGTCTTCAGTTATCCGTTACAGTTTTCTCCCACAAAGCTCTGGGTTTACTCTCATGTGTCCCTATAATGTCTTATGTATTATTCCTGTGGACATTGCCACTTACAGGAGTGGGTTCAAAGTACCTGATTCTTTACTACCCCTGTTCAGCATCCTTCAGTGCCTGACAGCAGACTGTCGTCTGGCACTGGCACTTGTGGTCTGCCCGTCTCACAGCTTCTCCACAGTAACTCATGACTGACTTACAATCTGGGTGTCTTCTGTTCTTGTCACAAAGCTGCTCTCTTTTTCTACACTAATGTCAACCAGACACTCTCCCTGACAAATGCTGCAAAGACAGGAACGTATGATATTCCACTCTTAGACTGAAGAACCCCAATCTGATATTTTGAGCATCTTGAATTGCAGTTGTAATGATCAAGTACTGTGTCTTGTACTGAGATGTGCTGTGATAATTAACGTAGATGTGGCAATATGGAACAGATTCTTACCACTTGTAATGATATCTGACTACAGTTAGCACTCTTCCTCCCTTCCAGTGATTGACATGTTTGTACACTGTAACTGGGAAAACAGCATGTAATTACAAGTAAAGCTAAAGGGTGTTAGGAAATAATGCATTTTAGTTCTTTTTGATTGTTCACTTTTTCTTCCTAATGGAGATGCAAAGTAGTATTTTTTTTTTCTAAATAATTTCAATACAAAAAAAAAAGTTTTTGCTAATAGTCGAATTTGCTTTCTAAGTAGTAAGAATATTTCTTTACAAAAATCTTTGGTTTTCGTATTTGGAAGATTATCTGCAAGGGAATTAAATGCAAACTGAAGCTCACAGTTTCCTGTAACAGCCAGTTTCATTGTTTCTCAAACTTCTTACCTAGTTTTTTTTCTTATTTGCAGTGGCTTGATACTGAGCAAGAACTGAGTAGAACTTGAATTGTTCAATTTAGAAAATGGCTACATTGTCTAAGTTGAAGTTAAGTAAAACGTTAAAGCTAAAATACTCACTAGTATTCCACTGGGAATGTTGTTATTGTTATGACAATTTTTATGTTTTAGTAACCCCCAAAAATACTCACTATCCCATTGTGCTGTGCTGTGACTCTCTTCAAAGGTATGATGATCAGTGCTATGTATATTATTTCCATAGGTAATTGTAGGCATATGTATATAAAACATAAGTTCCTTTCTTGCCTTTGTTTGCAAAAAGTAGTTTTCTAACTCTCTAAATCAGTTTATTTACAATGTGGAGAAGTTTCATTTTGTGCACCTACAGCTCACTTTAAAAAATGATTGCATTGGAAAATAGAATTTTCTTCCAGGACTGTATTACTGGAAGTTGACTGTTCTTGTTAATATTGTTTGGTTAAAATAGACTGACATGTGAAATGTGATGTTGTTCTTCAAATTAAATAATTTTATTTTGTATTTTATGTTGCGTTTTCTATAAACACACACAAAAAAGGGATGGAATTTGACCTTTCACAGTAAATGCATTTATCCTGAGTACACCCGTTTTTTATTAGAATTTTAAATCCTTATTTAATTAAGATTTTTAACATTTCAGTACTCATCTGTGAAGTCTGGTTTCTTTCTGTATTCTAACTTTTGCCAGGTGTGCTGTAAAGAAGTACAGAGGTCAGATATCATAATAACTTTGAGAGCTTATTGATTTGCTTCAGACAAGTTTGATCATCAGTTTTTCAGTCGGAATATTTCAAAAGCAGTTCAATCTCTCATGAACCATAGGCATGGATCCACAAAGTTTAAGCCAATGTTTTTCCCAGCTGGCAAGGTCCTACCTCTGTCCCTTACCCCATGCCAAATTTATATTCCTATTTCCAGCGCAAACTGATTTGCATGCACAGTGAATCAGGAGGAGGGACTGCAGAAACCTGGCTTTAAATCAGGTTAAACTACTTTGGAATACAGCCTTGAAAGAAAGGTCTGTTATTGCAGCTGGTTCAGCAGTCAAGCAAGGAGAATATTGAATTTTCTGATGAGTTTTCTAGGTTTAGTTGTGCAATAACAAGTTCTTCCTCCTATGAATTAGTATGGCCCTGAGTCATTACATTTTCAGTGATGGTTTTGTTTCAGAAAATATTGTAGGTCTTTTCTTTTGGAGGGGTTTCTTTGTTTGGGGGAGATTAAATGATACTTTCTTCCCTGCTAGCCATCTGTATCTATACAATTAAGCTAAAAAATCATGTAATGGTATTCTAAATATTTGTAGACTTTTCATAGGAACTTAGTGTGAATTGTAATACTACTAATTTTTAGTGATACTGGTCCTCAGCTTGACAAAATATACTGGTACTAATATAGATTAATCGGGATTAAGGCAAGTCAGATTTTTGGATAGCATTTAGGTTAGAGACTGCTACTGTGTATTTGTTCACTGTAATCGTTCACAGAAGTACACAGGCTTCTGTTTTGAAGGTATTAGGCAATGAAGTGACTGCCCCATCTGGTTATTATTTATACTGGTTAATAACCCACTGCAGTTATTATTATTTTTTTAATCTACTTCCTGATTTTCATTTAATGTTGATTTGCCTTCCAGTCCATTGTATTGCTATTTCTGCTACACAAAATTGAGGAATCCCGTAGTTCTATGCATATTCCCTGTAGAGCAAAAGTCTTCCTCAGTTGTCTTTTTGATAATAAGTTTTCTTTGTAAGGCATTTTCTTTGTCTCTCACCATTTTTGTGTTGAATCCAGATTCCAGTTGTTCCTTTTAAAATGTCAATGTCACATTTCTTGCTGCTTTTCTACTACTTATGTACTTCTGTATGGTTTTGTTGGCAATGAGTTTTTTCTTCTCATAATTACAACTACAATAATTGATTTAATACTTTGTACTGAAGGTTATTTGAGTTCTTTTTCATTGTGACTCACTACATGCTTTTCAGAGTCTTTCCAGATTATATCCCTTAACTCTGTAGTCTGTTGGTTTAGCTTTGAATTTCATTCAGACTTTTTAATGTAATTCAGGAAGAGAGAAAAGGAAAAGATTTGAATACTGACCAGTTACCTACAAGTCTAGAGAAGACTTTGCTTACTGCTGAGTTGTCCCCAAAGTGACAAAACTCAGATATCTAAGTGAGATATTTCTGCATATGAACTGCATATGAAAGACATTTTGAATGTAAGTAAGATAATACTAAGAAAAAAAAACATTTGCAGCATCTTGTATGTTAATAGGGGAAAAGCCTTTTTGCTAACACCAAGGTTGATACTAGCTTATTTTATGATCCAAACAGGGTAACAAAACCCCCAAATTGGTGTGCTATAGTAAGTGCCAAAATGATAAATTAAATAGATGCACTAACCTTTTAATTTTGCTCCTTAATTTTACTCAGAGACCACGATGCAGACATCAGAAGCTGGGTCGGATACAGGTTCAACTGTGACTTTACAGACTTCTGTGGCTGGCCAGGCAGCAGTGCCCACGCAGGTAGTACAGCAAGTACCAGTTCAGCAGCAGGTAGGTGCCTGTGAGCTTTGGGAAGATTAAAAAAAAATCAGGAGGGGTAGTTCTTCCCAGTGTAGTGAAGAACATGATATTGTAGCAGGCTGCTAAATGAACTGTTTTGCTCCACTTTAATGATTTTATTTTGCTGGAATTAAAATAGCTACCTAGGAAGGCAAGCTGTTTTCAGGGTCTGTTCTTTATGCTAAGGCATCTGACAAGCACCAGTGATACTCCATGTGATTCTGGCAGTAGATTATTGTATACTTTATGGAATAACTCGTAGAAATTAAATTTATATTACTGAATATTTACACTTACACCTTTATATAACATATTTATGATACTGCTGCTTATGTGATTTCTTCTTTAATTTGCAGTTCCAAGCAAGTGCAATATAAATGTAAAAAATGCATCTCTAGGCTTGATTCACTGCAGATCTTTACACATTGTCATGAAAGTATTTGCGATAAGACAATATGTAATTCATTATGTGCATGTGCCAGAAAAGTAGGAAGCCTTTTGTAACAGCCAGCACAGTTCGTGTCTCTCTCATATGAGGTTGTCACTCACTTACACAGTGCCCACAAGCTTGATGAAAATGGGAGGGAAAAAGGAAAATTGGAAGTTTGAAATAGGGACTAAATATGAAAGCCATGACTGTTGTCCAAGATTTTTCCTGATTACACAGAAAATAGCTGTCCATGTGGCAGGTAATCTGAATGATATTGGATGTTGGTTTGCATCAGAAGTTGACTTGATGATTTCACAATCACTAATATGGAAACAGGAAGTAATTTTTTAAATACTGTAATCTGTTCTCTAAATTGATTTTTCAGCATGTTATCAAGTACAGTTCTAAAATACTACTCTCTTAATATAAATATTGATTTGAATAAAGACCTTTTGATAGTATGTTAGTCTTTATTTGATGCTGTCTGGATGCTTGAACTCAGTAACCTTTGCAGGAGATTTTGTCTGGTTAGTTATTTTTTAAGCTCTGTAAAGTATAGGACATTTTTTCCTTATGAAACATGATCTATATAATCTGTCATATTTTTATGTTCTTGTATTATGACAGATCTTTACAGAATGTAATTTATGTGATTTGCTGTTTGTTACTTCTGTATTTCAGCTTTTCAGATAAGAGATGGCTATACAGAGTGATACAGACTTGCCTATTTAATCAAATATGTTACCATTATGGTGGTCTAATTCACATATTGAATTTGATCCATTTGTAGGTCTGATCAGTGTAATGGAAGATCAGTAACCAGTTAGTGGCATATAGGACACTTCCTTAGTTCTAATCATTGTATTGATTGAGCTGTGAAGATGGGATCTTCTATGTATTTCTCTATTATCAGATAAAGAATGAGTTTGGCTTTGATGTTTATAAACCTTGCTTGTGCAAAATTACTGCTTTTCTGAAAACTTGTAGAATATATTTGGCTCTATATTTTTCCCACATTATTAATGCATTTAGCTGTATCATCTACTCTCTATTGGATGTTATTCCAATTTATCAGTGTAATACTTATGTCAAAACATAGAAGTCAAGGAGCAGATGAGGTTTTTTTTTCTTGCTTGATTAGGCCTTAGATTTATTCTTATTGCAGTGTGCAAGTTTGTAAAACTGTCAGTTGCTACATCTCCTTCATTTAGTACTGCTGCTTCAGAGTATTCCCTTTTAATTCCATATTCCATTGGTATTTTGCATTGTTTTTCTTTGTGTTTATGTTAGATTATATTTTTTTAGATGTCTCTAAGTCTAACAGTAAGAATCAACATAATGTTACAAAAAAGAAAGCTGAATGGATCAACTGAGCCAAGAAAGAGAGTTTCTTACAAAATATTGCAGGGATCAAAGAGTAAATGAGTATGTGGAACAGTCAATGCAAAGTGTATTGCAATAATTGAAACATGGCACAGAGAGATATCTGTTTAGAGAGAAAGGAAATAAAATTGCTGATTTTTTCTCAGTAAATCTGTAGTCTAAAAGATATGTATATGTGTGGTGAGGTAAAAGGAAGAGTGAAGATGTGAACAAGGTATGCCATTGGAAAATGTGAAGTTACAGGGTTAAAAAAAAAAAAGGAACATCAAACACTGAAAAAATCACTTTGTTGGAGAAATTGTAGATGTGATCTATGCTGAAGAATTTTCTATGTGTGAGTTGCATCTGCCAAAAATTAATATTTGGCTTTATGTGTATTCATTGAGAACAAGCCAATTTGTCTAAAGAAAATAAGGAGGAAAAATGCAGGTTTCAAAAATCATTCTTCTGATGGGAGACAGAGGCTTCATTCTTTCTACATGTTCAGTTACAAACGCTGAGAATGCAATGGAAGGTTTTAGGTGAATAACATATAAGGCATACATTTTTTTTTTCCTAAGGCTTATGTAAGACATACTTGATAATACAGTCAGCTGTATCCACAATATATATGTGCATGAATATTCACATTCAGACTGTATTCCTAAATGAATATTATTTACTAAAACAATAGGTCATTTTTGGAATTTTACTATGTTCTAGATACTGTAATGTGCACTTGTCTATCTGCAACAGTGTGGTGGTTTCTGAAACGTCTGTATTTTCACTTGTATTTTTATTTATTAACAGTTCTTAGTTAATAAGGCTATTTTAGATTTTTTTTTAAGTTAATATTAAAGGCATACCTAGTATTTCAATTTTCCTGGCAAAGTCTTTCTTTTTAATGTTTGCATTCCCACTAATATACCATGCTTAAATGTCATCATACAAATATGAATTTGAAGTTACTGTCATGGTATGAATGTGTTTTTTTAATATTCAGAAGATATCATAGAACCATAGAATTACAGAATTATTTGAGTTGGATGGGATCCTAAAAAGTCATCTAGTAAAACTCCTTTCCAATGAACAGGGGCACCTACAGCTAGATTAGGTTGCTCAAAGCCCTGTCCAGCCTGACCTTGAATGTCTTCAAGGACAGGAAATCCACCACCTCTCTGGGCAATACCTCACAACTCATATCATAAAAAACTTTTTTTTTTCTATCCAACCTAAGTCTCCCCTCTTCACCTTGAAACCATTTCCCCTTGTCTTATCACAACAGACCCTGCAAAAGAGTCTGTTCTCTTCTTGTTGCTCCCTTTTAGATATTGAAAGGCTGTTATCAGGTCTACCTGGAGCCTTCTCCAGGCTGAACAGCCCCAGCTCTCTCAGCCTGTCCTCATATGGGAGGTGTTCCATCCCTTGGATCATTTTTGTGGCCCTCTTCTGGTTGTGTTCCAGCAGGTCTTTGTCTCTCCTGTACTGATGACTCCACACCTGGATGCAGATCTCCTGGGTCTAGTGGTTGGCAACCCTGCACATAGCAGGGGGGTTGAAACTCGATGATCACTGTGGTCCTTTTCAACCCAGGCCATTCTATGATGATTCTATGATCTCCAGGTGTGATCTCGCCAGCACAGAGTAGAGGCACAGGATCACTCCCTTGACCTGCTGGCCACACTTCTTTTGGTGCAGCCCAGGCTGTCGTTGGTTTTCTGGGCTGTGAGGGCACGTTGCTGGCCGGTGTCCAGCTTGCCATCCACCAGTACCCCCAGGCCCTTTTCGGCAGGGTCCATCCCTACATCCCGCAGCTTGTACTGATAGAGGGAATTGCTGCGACCCAGGTGCAAGCCCTTGGACTTTGTTGAACCTCATGAACTTCACGTGGGCCCACTGCTCAAGCCTGTCTAGGTCTGGATGGCATTCCATCCCTCAGACATGTCAACCACACCACACAGTTTGGTGTCATCTGCAAACTTGCTGAGGGTACACTCAATCCCCCTGTTGATGTAATTGATACAGATAGTAAAGGGCATTGGTACCAACTCCTGAGGACACCACTCTTCAAATTATGCTGTATATATCTATGATATATTTTTTGCAAATATAAGATTTTGGCTCAGAATAAGAGCCAACTGCATAAGGATGGAATAAGGGCATTTCTCCTCTACAGCTGTATTGAAGCATTGTGTCTTTTGAGCAAAAGAGTACCTACTGATATTTTCAGCTAAAACAAATCCCGAATTTTCACATAGCTAGTATAAATATGGATCTCATAAAACCCTACTATTGAACTCCAAAACAGAAAAAAGTAAAAATTCAATTACTGAAAATCTCAGATTACATTTTACTCAATACTGCAGTAGTGGTGGTTGGTTTTGGGCAGCACAGCAACAGTCACTGTTGAAGTATGATGGAGGAGATTGGTGACAGGACAAAAATGTGTACATGCAAGCAAAAAGCATCAAGAGTAAGACCGAAGTGTTGAGAGTGTAATTAAACTGTCTTAATAGTTGGAGGAATTTTCTCAGTTTGCTTCCTCAAACATGGGGATTTTTCATTAACATATCATTGCTTTTTCGACAGGCACTTTACCACAGAGCAGCAAACTTCTAAAGATTAAAAATTAACTGCACTTTGTCTTTTATACCATGAAAAGTAGAAGGGTTGGAGAAATAAAACAAAAACAATCATATAATCAGTTTTATAAGAATATATCAATGCATCTAAATTTGAACAAAGCAATTACTGTAGTCAACATTCGCTGTGGCCATCACCTCATGAAGTAGTTGTTTCATTAAACTGGGAATGTAGACTTCTGCTAATCAAAATTAGTCTTAATGCAAAATCATGCTCAGCATAAGAGAAACATAATCACAAGCTCACATTAAGCATTATATACATATGAATGTGCTTAGAATATTACAGCATATGCTATTTATATTTTGTTTGCCAAAAGAATTCCAGACTAATGAGAGTACAAAAATTAATTTTATAGCTAAGGATAGAAAATAATGCATATGTAAGTATTTGCACAGGCACTGCGAATATGTTCTCTTTAAAATGAGGTTTAAAATTCTTTATATATTTCACTCTGATTTTCTATTCTTTTTTTACTAGTGCTTTGAACATCAGCACTTTATCAAAATTCTCTCTTGAATTTCCTTCACTCTTAAAAGTATTTTCTGCATTTCAGTATTCTTTTATTCAGTATGATTTTTTTAAATCAGTATGATTTTATTATTTTATTTTATTATTTGTTATTATTATTTTATTATATGCTTTCTTTTGTTGACAAATTCTCGTAGATACAATATGTTAGTCACTCATTTGTTCCTTTCAGAATTCATAATTAAGAATATAATTAATCTTAAATAAGAATATAATTTATTTTTCTTCAACTAGTGATTATAATTACACATGCATATTTCATTTTTCTCTTGTTCTCCTGGACCATTTCAGCTGCTTACTTCTAATCCTGTTCCAGTTATTTCAGGCTAGAATCAGTGAAGCAAGAGGAATGAAAGATCCTCTGTTTGACCTTATTTAACCCATTATTTCCTATGCCAGCCAGTTAATATTCTCTTCTCTAGCTGGATAGTAACAACAATTGCCATGACTAGATCACCGGTCCACCCCAAGAACATACAATTATTAAACTTGAGTATTGATACTTAGTAATAAATATTTCATAACTGTTTCATTGTGTTTTCAATCTGAAACAATTAAATTCTTGGAGGAGCTTTGTGGGTATGTGCTGTCTTTTTTTTTTTTTTTTTTTTTAGTACAAGAAATGCATTTTGGTTTAGGCAACAGTTAAGCATTCTCTAGGTCATTCTTGTTTTCTGCACTAAATAAAATGTGCAAGTAAAATGATAAATAGAAGAAAAAAATATTTTTTTTTTACAGTTTATACAAACAATGATGGTTTTTTTTCCTGTGATGTTTTGTTTTCCCATAGGTAAATTCTTTTAAAACACTTTTATACCCATGGAGATTATATGCATATATATATAAATATATATTGTATGCACTTGATTTCTTCCCTCCCCAGAGATGAAAGAAAAAATAATAATCCAAAGGCACTTAAATTAACTGTAATGGAAACATTTTTCCTGAAATGAAGTAAAATAGGAAATAAAAATGGAATTTAAAGTATTGTATAACAAAGATTTTCAGCTCCATAGAACTTCCATATGCAGAGCCATTCTAAAGATCACTTACTTGTCATTCCTTGACAGGGAAAATATTTAAAAACCTTAAAGTAGAGAAAGTCATAGTTATATACTCTGCAAAGCAGTGTGGTCACTAAAGCTTCCTTTGGCATCAGAGTTGATTTAATTTGAGCCGTACTGAGTTTCAGAGAAACTGAGGCAAAAAAAAAATAAATTAGAAGAAAAGTGCTTAGATCTACAAAGGAAGGTAAGATGTTTTGATTAGCACTGTACTTCAATCATTCTGAAATACTGACTTAAAAAAACGTATTTAATTGGTCTAAGCAGGTAATGTTAATAATGGTAGTATTTGCATATTAGGCTAAGAGATAGTGTATGTAAAAATCGGTAACAGTTTGTAATCATTCCATTTTTTTAAATGTTTTTTATGTTTTCTTCTATAACTGTTTGAATAGTTGGGTTGGTTTTTTTTCTCCAAATCAGAAATTAAACAAGTTTTGAAAATTTTCAGTTTCCTAATAGGTACTGATGATCTAACAGATACTAAGCTTTGAAGCCTTCTATATATTCTAAACTCTTCCTCCTTGCAGTGTCCTCTCTTTACTATGGTAATGGTCTTGCACAGTGCTGTATCCAAAGTTTTTGAAATGGTAGCAGCTTGCATCCAAGAGTATTATATTCTTATAATAAGAATATAATAGCTTGTACAGAATGGGAACATGACCTGCATTTCCTGACAGGAAGTGTTCAGGTTGTGGGGAGGAAATCAATTCCTTTTATTAATAAAACACAGTAGTGTTCTGTTGTTTTTTTTTCATAGGGAGTAAGCCACATTCAGTGCATATGAACAGGGAGTGAAGTGCTTTTTGGGAGAGGTTGCATGGAAACATTTTAATAATGGCATAATTTCACGTTTCCCCAGCTTTACTACTGGGACAGAAAATGGAACAAATCCATTACATAACAGGTGACAAATTACACGTTCTAAGAACAAAGCCTGCTTTAAAGATATTTTATCCATATATGGGTTAGGAAGATCAGTTCAGTGCTCTGATCACTCTTCCATCAATTACACGTCATTGTAGAACTAGAATCACCCAAAAAGAAGAGATGCTTTTAGAGTTAGGCTTTGAAACCACTGTGATCTGTGGCATATATGTTTCAAAGTGAAGCACATAAACATTTTACCTTAATATTCAGAAATATTCTTAATGCCTCCTTTTTGAAGAGGAGAATTTGTATTTCAGGTTTATATGCCAATTATATAGTGATTTATGTGACAAATCAGAAAGCTGTAACTTTTAATAGATAGTTTAACCATCATACACTGCATCACCATTTCTATCATGCTAGTAGAGCTGGATTCAAAACACTGTTAGTTTTCTGAATTCGGGTTTTAATACTGAACTAAGAAAAACTTCCTGTGAAAATCTAGATTTTCCTTTCACAATCTGAGTCAATACTGTAATAGGCTATGAAATTTATGATTATTTTAAAACTCTTTAGATTACTGTGGAGTTAAGTCATTAAGAATGAAGATATTCTTAATGAGCTCTGGGAGATGATCCATCAAATGTTTGAGACTCAAATACGTCTGATGTTTGCAATTCTCAGGAGCAACTGGATCATGATGAAGTTGCTTCCTAGCAAAACATCTGAGAAAAACAGCACTCATTTACATATAGTTTACATTAAATCTATTGCATAAATGTGCGCACTGTTGCTTGCTTTATTTAGTTCCTACTGCAAGATTTGCTAGTCTATGAAGTCTATCAGTCATTTTACTTCCTTTAGATTCTGGACTGCACTTGAGCTAAAATACAGCTTCTCTCAACAACAGCTCATGTAAAATATGGATTTCTTAATCTCTGCTATAGCAGAAGACAAAAAATAAAGACTGGACAGGAAATATGCATAACCTGAAGCTGCTTTACATAACATGAGTCAAAGGAATTGTCTGATGATATGCTTTAACAAGGGAGACACTCTATCTTAGCAATATAGATGAAAATAATAATATCTTATTGTTTATTTTTGTTTATCTCATTAACATTAGAAACAGTTTTCCTTGGAGTGTGTTGTAGCTGCTGATATTCTGGAAGAAGAGTTACTCAGAATGGGGTTTTTGATCCATTGGCGTACCTTTGAGTCAAAACATTACTCAAAAAAGCCTCTTACTACTGTAGTTTAACTCCAATTAAACAAATGCTAAACTATTTTGATCTAAACCTTTATTTCTGAATTTAGTGCTGCACACTGTAGCTGTGTGTTTTTGCACATTAAGCTGTATATTACGATTTGTATTATTCAGATTTAAATGGAATGAGGAAAAGCATATGCGTGGACAGAGGATACTTTTCTCTTTAGTAAATGTAATTCCTTGTTGCAAAGCATAATTATGCTTTATTTTATCCTTTTATGTTTTTTAGTTAGTTCTGTCTTTAACAGTGAACTATGCGTGCTGCATGAACATGCATTTTCAGTGTTAAGATTCTTTTTACTAGACTTAACAATATTCTTCTGTACTATTACTATGTCACAGCTTTAGAAATTATGAGAACAGTGACTTCTCATATTGTTTAGAAGCCAGGAAATGCACTGAAGCTTTGGTCCTTCTTTTTATCATAGTATCTCTATTTTATGATGTTCTTTTTTTCAGGTGCAGCAAGTGCAAACTGTACAGCAAGTACAGCATGTCTACCCAACACAGGTTCAGTATGTGGAAGGAAGCGACACAGTCTACACTAATGGAGCTATGTAAGTTGGCAAATGATTAACATTTGAATGTTTACTAAAATGTAAAGTTAAATATATATTGTCAATGAGATTCTTTCAACAACTGTATTTTAAGCTGGAAAGAAAAATGATTGAATCAAAACTATTGTTATTTGAAAGCTGAATTCAGTTTATTAAGATATAATTGTTGCGTAAAAAGAATTCTTGTGATTGTTTTAGTTGGTCTTAAATGAAATTACATATCCAGCATAGTGCTGTTTGAAGAAGCACCTTTTAGGTCTATGAATAAGTTTTGCTATTAACTTTATTATAGCATTACCTTCTTTGTAAAAAAGATCTCTTCCCATAGGCTTTCTGTCTTCTTGGCTGCAGTTCTAGCGGTAAATACATAAAATCCTGCAATGGCTGGATTTTTATTAGTGAGAGTAGTAATGTAATTTAATTCCTTTATTTAATAAAGCAATAAAAATATTTTTTCTAGCAGAATAGGAGAGGCAGAGGAAGGAGGGTAACACTATTTCGTTTTGCTGATTCTTTAGCCTCTTTTCTGGCTATTACTGTATGTTTCCTGCTCACCTGAACATGCTTTTCCACCATCAAGTTCTTTTCACCAATATGCAAGTTTAGATACATAGAATGAATAATCTGTGGGACCACTGGAGGTTATCTAGTTTCATTCCTGGCTTGAAGCAGGACAACATGAGACAGCAGTCTGTGCTTGCAGCCCGGAAGGTAAACTTTATCCTGGGTTGCATTGAAAGAGGGGAGGCCAGCAGGATGGGGGAGGTCATTGTCTCCCTCTGCTCTGCCCCATTTGGAGTACTGCATCCAGGCCTGGGGCCTCCAACACAGAAAGGATGTGGAGCTGCTTGAAAGGATTCAGAAGAGGGCCATAAGGATGGTCAGAGGGCTGGAGCACCTCTCCTTGGAAGAAAAGTTGAAGGAACTGGACTTGTTTAGCATGAAGGAGGCTCAGGGGTGACCTCATTGCTGCCTTCCAGTACTTAAGAGAGATGATAATCATAATGGAGGCTGACTTTTTACACATTGTGATAGTGATAGAACAAGGAGGAATGGTTTTAAAGAGGAGAGATAAAGATAGATGTTAGGAGGAAATTTTTTACTCAGTGGATGGTGAGGCATTGGAACAGGTTACCCAGAGAAGCTACAGATGTCCCATCCCTTGTGGTGTTTAAGGCCAGGTTGGATGAGTCCTGGGCAGCCTGATCTGGTGGGTGGCAAACCTGCTCATGGCAAGGGAATTGGAACTGGATGGTCTTTAAGGTCTCCTCCCACCTAAGCCATTCAAACACATATCTAAGAAAAATACAAGTAGGTGGCTGGGAAAAATAAGTAGTAAAAAGCTATGAATGGATAAACAGCCCTAAAATACTGTTTGCATACAGGAGGCTATACATTTATATTGATGCTGCTGATATAGTTGCTAACCATTTCTTCTCTAAACAGTGCTTTAAATATAGGTAGAAAATAGGAACTTTCTTGTATAACATAGCTTGTACTTCTTTAATGAGTGAATCATTTTTAAGTGATGATTGTAATGTTTGTGAAAGTGTTACCGTTTGTTTTCCATGAATTAAAGATAAACATTTTTCAACACTAGCAAGCTTTCATTAAGTTAATATTTAATGTGGAAAAAGTTTTCTGAAAAAGAATTGATGCCAACGTTTCCTCTTTCCCAGATGACAAAGGGTAATTTGAAAACTAATTATCAATCTTGTAAGGTGGGCCCTTTTATGTTACATACTTTCCTCTGCTGAATGTCACTGTCTCAGTAAGCATCTTCCCCTGAAATTAATACACCCTCAGAGGACAAAGTAATTATGGCCCTTCGTAAGAATTTTTAAAAAGAATGAATCCTCTACACTGTTGTTCCTGTTTAAACAGAAGAGTTTAAACTTCTAGAATATCCAGTCCTGGATTTGAAGTAGTCCATGGTCACCAGCTTGTCCCAGATATACTACATAAGGGTTGTCAGCATTTGTTGTTCTGTGTGTACAGGATGTAGCTTTGCATTTGCAACTAGTACATGCAAGCCTCTCTTATCATTTAGCACTCATACGTTCTCACGTGGGCTGTTAGCACACGCACTTCTAGCAGCATGTGAGTTGGGTACTACATGACTGCTTACAGTCCTTAATAAAAAGAGAACCAAATGTTACTTTTACTGTTAGAATAAATCTACAGTTATCCATGTTTTTTTTGTGTTTCTGTATCTGAAAATATTTGTTAGTTTCTGTAGAACCAGTCAATGGGATATAGCACTTAGCTAATGCTCACTTAGCAAGTGAGCCTAATCCAGATCATCTTTCCCTCATATAGAATGAGAATTTACCAATGATAAAATTTCTTTTTCAGAATTTTTAGGAACATTAACCTTTCTGGAGATATTTTTTCCTTTGAGAATAGAACTGATCTTTGTTTTTACTTAGAATTTTTAAAGGCTGTCTTGTGAAATTCATTTTCCTTTATACTTTCATACTTCAGATTAAGAATGGAGAATGTTATTTATGTAAATGGAAGTTATTGAACTTAGCTACAACATGTTACAATGCCATTTATTTGACAGGAATGGGGTTCTATATTGCTGTTGGCTAGCTTCCTTAAGAGAATAGAGAATTGGTTTTCTATTTGCTATTTTTATCATTACCTAAGTTACGTGGTTTAAAAAAATATATATGTTTTTCCTTTGCTTGTTTTGCCATTGGATTTGCTTGTTTAGAGCTACATCAATGTGGGATTGGCATTTTAAAAACTTCTGAAAGTGAACGAAAAGCTTACCACATCCCTAAACAAAGCTGACACAGGCTGTGTTGAGTTCTGCTGTGACAGAAAACACAGAGGCCAACCTCTCTTATGCTAAAAATATTTAGGCAAGTGTTTAGATTGCAGTTCATCTTTTTCTATCCATCATACTGAGATGTATGAAAGACAAGCTTCTTGGATCCTGACAAATTCATAGAACTATGCTAGAGCCAATTCGTCAACATACTCCTACTCTGGAATGTCTGTTGCACTTTCAGCAAACAGAGTTAGATTTGTAGATGATGTGATTGACAGGAGTGATCACTACTTTGTCTTTTGGGTTGTTTTTCTGTGATTATATATTTGATTTGTTTTATGACTATGGTAAATCAAAATCTGAATTGTAACTCAAATCAGGTATAGGATATATTGCGTAATCTACTCTAGTAATGAAACTCATAGTCTGCAACTCATAGGTAAGGTGAAGACATTAACTAAGTGTACAGTTTCAGTGGAATAAAAGTTCCAGTATGTCTGATGAGTTCCCCTTTATTACAAAATAATGTACACGTAAACTAGCACGAACCCATATACAGTAGCAACAAACGATGCACTTTAAATATTTAGGAGGAATATCTGAATCAATTACCTGATTCTTTATTCTAATGGTAAGAAGTTTGTTGGGTTTCACTTAACATTACTTGGTTTTACTGTATTTGTGGGCATAATGATGTTACAGGGGTTGTACTGTGAAGCTTATCACATACTTGAGAATATCTGATGTTATCTACAGTTGTTTATGGTTAATAACACATTTGCTTGTCAAGCACATCACTTTACCTTGAAGCTAAACTGAACTGTTGTTGCATTGACATGTGCAGGTTTGTCTGAATAGATACAGATAAAGAAGATTGTGATTGCATCTGTATTAAGAAGCCAAGCAAGGCCCCTGATCTAGACATGAACTTTTTTCTTACTTAAACTGTAGTGTTTAATAATGTATGTAATGTGATTATTCTCAAAATAGACTTTTTTTCCACCAATTCTTGAATAACAAAGAGAGTTTAGTTGTTGAAAATGTCTAAGAATTGATAATGCTGTTGAATCCAAATTGTAGCCTTTATTCCTCACATTATTCACTAATTTGTGGTACTACAATTTTTATAGTTTATGTGGACAAAACACACCTTTTATGCAAAAACAACAATTTACTGTTTCTCTAATTGAAGTCTTTTCTTTTATCTGTCTGATAAGAGTTGTTATGAATACAGTTCAAATTGTTATCTTCCTGGAGTCTTTCCAGTACTTGCTAGCATTTATCCCTTTCACACTGATGTTATGCTTACCATTCCACTACCATTCCACACACTACTGAGTACTGTGTACTCAAGTCAGTGGTTCCAAGTGAGAAAGAATTACAGCAAGTTATCACTGTCACAGTTTCTATGCCTAGAGAAGTATGATCAGTGATGGAGTCTTTCTACTTACACTGGATCCTCTTGCGGCAATTCTGTATATGTTTTCTAACAGAAAAACATTCATTCTTCTGTGGTTTCCATTTCTGTTTTGCACCTTAATTTACTAGATATGATGTGTTTTACATTTGCTGGATTCTTACTGGATATGGTCATCTCATACACATAGTGCTCTTTGCTACATTTTGATTCTAGGGTCATGGATTGTTTATTCTACACAGAATAGCTATTTTACGTAACTGCCTGTTATTTAGAGAAATGCATCAGCACTGCTATAACAATAGTTTCCATACCACATGATTGTACTAAGGTAAACTAAAACTGAAACATGTTACATAGGATTTACCTGATTGTAAATGTTACAGCTAGGTTAGAACAAAGGTCTAGGCTAGCGTAGATATGTCCAGACAAAGGATGCCTGACAAGTCTTGAGGTCTAGTAGATTTAGTACAAACCCTGTTCCTAACATTGGCAATACCGTATTTGGATTCTAGGACAGTTGTACTTCACCACCAGAATTTTTAGCGGACTGCAACTCACAGCCCTTATCTTTCTAAATTACTGATCATGAGAATACCACTTGCAAGGATTCTCCAATGTTTTCATTTACTTCATTCTCTGGTCTGTAGATTTTCCTATAGTTGTGTATTGTATGCAGTTTTATGATTTTATTTTCATGTGGCAAAAGATCTCGGACTGATTGTGGAAGATCTCAGTAATTGGTAATCATTGTCTGTCAGTAACATATTTACATTTTGATTGTGACTCTTCAAAACTATCAGTGAGTAAGAACTAATACGAATTTCACAGAATCACAGAATCACAGAATCACTAAGGTTGGAAAGGACCTATAAGATCATCTAGTCCAACCATCCACCTATCACCAGTGGTTCTCGCTAAACCATATCCCTCATCACAACATCCAAACGTTCCTTGAACACCTCCAGGGTCGGTGACTCCACCACCTCCCTGGGCAGCCCATTCCAGTGCCTGACCACTCTTTCAGAGAAGTAGTATTTCCTAATATCCAGCCTGAATCTTCCCTGGCACAGCTTGAAACCATTCCCTCTAGTCCTATCACCAGTTACACGAGAGAAGAGGCCGACCCCCAGCTCACTACAACCTCCCTTCAGGTAGTTATAGAGAGCAATAAGGTCTCCCCTGAGCCTCCTCTTCTCCAGACTGAACAATCCCAGCTCCCTCAGCCGCTCCTCATAAGGCCTGTGCTCCAGACCCCTCACCAGCTTTGTTGCCCTTCTTTGAACACGTTCCAGGGCCTCAATGTCTTTCTTGCAGTGAGGGGCCCAGAACTGGACACAGTACTCAAAGTGCGGCCTCACCAGAGCTGAGTACAGGGGGACAATTACTTCCCTGCTCCTGCTGGTCACACTACTTCTGATACAAGCCAGGATGCCATTGGCCTTCTTGGCCACCCAGGCACATTGCTGGCTCATGTTCAGCCAATTGTCAACCAATACCCCCAGGTCCATTTCCTCTACACAGTCTTCCAGCCACTCCGTCCCAAGCCTGTAGCGTTGCTTGGGGTTGCTGTGGCCAAAGTGTAGGACCCGACATTTGGTCTTATTAAACCTCATCCCATTGGCTTCAGCCCAGCTATCCAGCCTGTCCAGATCCCTCTGTAGGGCCTCGCTACCCCCAGGCAGATCGAGACTTCCAGCCAACTTGGTGTCATCTGCAAACTTACTGAGGGTGCACTCAATGCCGTCATCCAGGTCATCAATAAAGATATTCCTTATATTGAATAATGCAGCTCTATTTTAGGTAGATTTTATAAAGCTGAGTCTACCTGATGTATTTTAAGTTTCCAAATACATTAAAAGTATATGCATAAAGAAGGTCAACTTTTTATCATTATGGAGCAAATTGCATACTTTAAATTTTTGTTCTTTGGTTACAGATGTGTTACTTAGGATTTCACAATGTGGGTTTTGATCTTTGTGAAAGGGGGATTAGTGGAAAGAAATACTGTTTTATCAGTGCTTCCATCTCTGGCTCTCTTTAGACCCGTTGAGGAGGCTTTTGTGGAAGAAGTTTATTATTTCATTGCGTTTGATCTGTTGTGAAAAAACCCTGAATTAATAGTCTGGTTACAGGAGTGGCTTTTTTTTGTGGGGAGGCAGAAGACAGAGTTGAAATTGATGACCTAGCCCACCCCATTATCATTTGATTGCTGTATCATGTTCTGTTGTGTAGGGTGTTAGGATGTCCAGTACTTTCCCTTCTTCACATGGCATATCGCACACAGCCTTCAGAGGCTGCATCAATTCATTGGCTTCATTGAGGCCTTCTCTCCACATTAGAAAAAAAAAAATTCTGTTCTCTGTAGTTTCCATGAAACTCACTATCAGCTTTGGGACCACAGGAATATACTAAAATGTTAAAGAGTATTATATTTTTCTGATGGGAGATTCTTTCTTGGGTTTGTTTGTTTGTTTGTTTGTTTGTTTTTTGCACAGAGGTTTTCTGCCATATTGCTAAAAAAAAAGCATTTTATCCAGTCCTTTTTTTTTTTTTCCTAACTGGTGCCTATATAAGAGTACAAAACTTATCTGATAATCTAACCAAATCCTGGTAAATGAAGTAAATGTTTGTTGTTTTTTTTTTTTTTTTAACTTATTTGCTCAAAGAAAATCTGGACCTGTGATCAGCTCATGTAAATACTGAGACATAATGGGATGGCAGGAGCACAGATTTATAGTAGTAAATAGATCAGAGTCTTGACATATACATAGAACCAAATAATAGATGCAACTTGGAAGAAATTATTTCCCATGTGCATATGCACACTAAAAACTGATAGAGAAGATAGCTAGATTTACTCCTTCTTCACTGTTGTTTTTAATTA
Organism: Pavo muticus; assembly: GCA_016647715.1. Classification (NCBI taxonomy): domain Eukaryota; kingdom Metazoa; phylum Chordata; class Aves; order Galliformes; family Phasianidae; genus Pavo; species Pavo muticus. The sequence goes on along the minus strand of JACDJE010000088.1, from coordinate 2,296,370 downwards.
TTTTCTCAAAGTGACGGAATTTTTGAAGGGACAGAATTGTCCTTAAAAGCTAAATTTAATAGTAGTATGTCTGTGTCTGTAGTAAAATGCAGGACACTTATCTCTAACGTCAGTGCTGAGACACAAGGAATTTAGAAATCAATCTGCTTTCATGTGCCAAAAATATACTTTTAATAACATTATTAAATAGCTCCATGTGTTTTATTTCTAGCATTATGTTTTGCAAGTCATGATAAAGAGGGAGGTGATTCTGGCCCTCTACTCTGCTCTTGTGAAACCCTAACTAGAGTACACCATTCAGTTCTGGGGCCCGACACAAGAAGGACATTGAGTCGTTGGAGCAGGTCCAGAGGAGGGCCACAAGGAGGATCAGAGAACTGGACCACCTCTTCTGTAAAGACAGGCTTCAGAGAGCTGGTGCTGTTCAGCCTGGAGAAGAGAAGACTCTACTAGGGAGACCTGATAATGGGCTTTCGGTATCTAAAAAGAGATTATAGCAAGGAGGGGGACAGACTCTTTAGCAGGATCTGTTGTGAGAGGACAAGGGGAAATGATTTAAAACTAAAAGAGGGGAGATTTAGAACGGATATAAGAAAATAGCTCTTTGTGATAAAGGTAGTGAAGCAGTGGAACAAGTTGTGAGAGGTGGTGGATGCCCCCATTCCTGGAGACATTCAAGGTCAGGCTCTGAGCAAACTGATCTAGCTGTAGGTTTTCATTCCAGGGGAGATGCACTATGTGAGCTTTAAGGGTCTCTTCCAACTCAACCGATACTATGATTTCAGCCCAGAAGGCCAATTTCATGCTGGGTTGCATCAAGAGAAGTGTGACCAGCAAGTTGAGGGAGGTGATTCTGCCTCTCTACTCTGCTGTCATGAGACCCCACCTGGAGTACCGCGTCCAGTTCTGCGGCCTCCAACACAAGAAGGACATTGAGCTGTTGGAGGAGGTCTAGAGGAGGGCCACAAAGACGGTCAGAGAGCTGAAGCACCTCCCCTGCAGGGGCAAGCTGAGAAAGATGGAGCTGTTCTGCCTGGAGAAGGGAAAGCTCGGGGGACCATATAGCAGCCTTCCAGTACCAGAAGGGGGCCTACAGGAAAGGTGGGGAGGGACTTTTTATAAGGGCATGTAGCAACAGTATGTGGGGAAATGGCTTTAAACTGGAAGAGGGTAGATTTAGACTAGACAGTAGGAAGAAATTCTTTACTGTGAGGGTGGTGAGACACTGGAACAGGTTGCCCAGTGAGGCTGTGAATGCCCCCTCCCTGAAGGTGCTCAAGGCCAGGCTGGATGGGACTTTGAGCAACCTGGTCTAGAGGGAGGTATCCCTGCCTATAGCAGGGGGGCTGGAGCTAGATGATCTTAATGGTCCCTTCCAACCCAAACCATTCTCTGATTCTATGATAAAACCTAAGAAATAAGGTATAACAGGTGAATTATAATACCTTGCAATCCTAGTCCAGCTCATGGTAGTCTCATTAACTTCCAGTGTGGAATCTTGACTTTGTGTGACATGCTCTCTAGTTAAATAATGTCTGGTTTGCTCAACCTTTTGGAAGCTAGGATGTTGTAGCCTAACGTGTTTGGAACTCTGATGAACTTTCTAATTCCACATTCTAAAAAATACCGAATTTTACAATCTTTTTGTAGGAGTAACTGTTAGATTCTGTTTCCTAACTTGTATCTCAAGCCGTAGTGTATCACCAAGGTAATCTTCATAAAGATCCAGAAGATTTTACTTCTGCTAAAGTTAAATATGCAACTGTACAAGAAAATCAGAGATGACGGTGTGACAACATTTGCAATGGGAAAGAAATAACTTTATGCCGGATTATTTGAGGATGTATTACATATTCGTGCTGCAAGTGCTGTGGAGAAGTAGGATATAACTTCGTTATTTCAGGTTATCCTTTGTGTGTGTCTGAAGAGTATAACATCATATTTTTCTCTTTGCCAGTTTTGTGTTGAGAGCTCACGTTGTATTCAGTGACGTTAAAACCTATGAGTTACTGGTTTCCATAGCATCATCTCATCCGGTTGGTATAGCCTGCATTTTTGGTTTCCAGATTAATTCGTTTTTATTATAGTTAGTTAAAAAGCTCTTTGCTGAGTTGCAATTATCATTGCATGTAATAACAACACTTTTATCCCACTTTTAATTACATCATTGATCTCTGTCGCTGAAGATTTGCTTTATCATCCCCAATAATCAGGTGTACTTGAAGAACCTGATATAAACCTGGTTGCTGGAACAAAGCTGTTTATCTCGAAGTCCAACCCATCTGTCTACCCCAAAGATTGCTCTTGGTCCAGTCATAAGAAGTAGTTATAAGCTGATTTAGGTGTTGTAATACAACCAGTCCTTATTTAGAGACTATACATTATTTGTAGACCGGAACAAGGTAAAAGCAAACAGACATTTCCCTACCCTTTCCACGCAGAGCGACTTACTTCTGAAACACCGAGCACTTTCTAGACTTTGCATTTGTCCAAAGTATAAGCAGTATAATTAAGTATAATTTAATTTCATTTCTACAAGTGTGGTATGTCTTGCTCATGTCCTTTGGACAGTCTGTTTTAGCTATATCTGTTTTTACCATCAACAATATCCTTGTCCTTTCATTCAGTGCCATACCGTACTGATACCTCATAGAATATTTCTCTTTTGGGAGAAATTACAGTGCTCCCTTCCCTCACAAACATTTTGCTGAACTATTTATTCTGCACTTTCACTGCTACCTTTTCCTAAATTGACCCCTACTGCATAGAGGTAAATTCTGTAAATTCACTAATTTGTATATTTCCAAGGCAGATGCAACACCAGCTCTGCTAGCAGTTATCTTTCTCATTATAAGGTAAGCAATATTTCAATGCTATCACAAGGTATCACAGTGATACCTTAGCTTGATAAAGCAGTTGAATCAGGACCTGCATGGTACCTAAATACACGCAAAGGCTATTGCAATGCAAAGAACAACTGATTTTTCTTTTCCAAATAAATATTAATAGCTGTCTACTTTAGCATTTTTCCCAAATGAACTATTTTGCTTTGTTTTCAGGAGACTGCAAGGCATTTCTTGTAGATTAACTTCCAAGTTTCTTACAGCTGATTTTGAAGCTTTTGAAATACCCAAAATAAAGAAGAATTAATGATTAAGTAGCTTAAAGAGGGGTGAGAAGAAATAATATAGTATGAGGCTTATAAAACTTTCAGGATTTGAAACCTAAAGTTTTGAAATTTATCTAAGTCTCTGAAGTCTGCAGCCATAGTAAAAATTCTGACTTTGATTGTTGATAAGGTGCCATATGTTCTTCACTTGTTTTAAAAAGTGATGATTTGCTGAAGCTAAAGAAGGAATCATTATCTCTGAGTCTATTGTTTACTAATTGATCTTATGTAAGCTTTCATAATTAAAAAAAAAAATCAGAACAACAAGCAGTAATTTTCTATTTCCTTTTCTATATTTTGATAAGAAAATAATCCTTGTCTAAATAAATAGAAAAAAAAAACCCACTGACTTCTAAGCCTTGGACAGATGTATTAATGATCTGCCAACTGCATAAACACTGAATGCTGCTTCCTCCTCTTGAATTGGATAGAACTGTCAGAATTTTTTTGTCATATTTACTTAGTTGCATGGTTTTGCATGATTTTGTGGTTTGTACAATTATAATAAACTGTAGGCTTATGCAGAAATTTGGCAACTCTTGTCTTTTCTCAGAACTGTGCTAGATTTAAAGTGTGTTTATTTGGACAGACTGTATTACAACATAAGCAAATCTGAGTTAATGAGGAACTTTAACATTCAAAATAGTGTTGTCAGTTGATTACAAGCAACATTACAGATTTTTATACTTAAGGAATAAAAATAATGGTTAAGTAAACTGATTGTTTTCTATCCTTTGACATTTCTATTGTCTTGCATGCCAGAATACAAATCTTAGTCATTGTGAAACAAGATAAAATTTTCAGGCAGACTTTTCAAAAATAAGGAATTTTGCTTTGAAGTAATGAATACTATGCAGTTAATAATTTTAAAATATGTTTTGGTGAACAAAGCTAGTACACAGGAGTACATATTCAGTAACTATGAACAGATTATAACCCATGAAAGGTAATGATTTAATGTAAGTGATTAAAAATTTGAAACATGATAAAAAGCTTAAGGAATTGAATAGTTTTTAGAGTATACTCATTAATGGGCTATGAATATTTCATGCTCAAAAGTAATTTTTAAAATGTTTTTGCTGCATACCTTTTCTTCTTTCATCTTTGTAAGCCTTTTACATGTCATAGTTCTGATTTGATTTTATTTCTTCAATGCAGTGTTTCATCATAGTACAAATTCATGTCCAATTTTAAATTCACCCTGTAAAAATAAACATATTAAAATACCATTAAGTTCTGAATTTCAAGCTTTAACCAAGCAGTATAAAACATTTAAAATCAATAGTTAACATGGAATTCTTGAACACTGGACTCTCTTGGCTGAGATTTATATAACTTGTTTGCAATTTTTCAACTTGCACAGTATGAAAAGTATATAACGTATACTTTAAAATTCTAAATTTTATAGTAGGATTGTAAAAAGTTGAAACAGGTGGAGCTTTGCAAATTTTTTTGCAGTATATTAATTACTGTATGAGCTCTTCCTGTCTGTCTGCTCAATTGTTGTCATACTTCCTTTCTCTGCTCCTCTTCAGGTAAGGCTGACAAACTTTTCCGCAGGATTTGGTGAATACTTGGTTTAATATTTTTACTGGATTAGTTATTTGGTACATTTATTTGCAGAAATACTATTCTCTGAGAAGGGATTGTTTGCCAATCTTTTTTAATTTGGCTATAGCAATTGCACACACATTACTAGAAAGACAACATTTCCCTCAGCTAAATGAACAATACAAATAATTTCTTTTCCTTTTGTTTTCTTTTCTTGAAGCCGATCAACAACTTATCCTTACACAGAAACCCAGATGTACAGCCAAAACACTGGGGGAAATTATTTTGATACTCAAGGAAGTTCTGCGCAGGTGACAACAGTGGTCTCCTCTCATAGCATGGTGGGCACTGGAGGGATTCAGATGGGTGTCACAGGAGGACAACTCATTAGCAGCTCAGGAGGGACCTATTTGATTGGCAATTCAATGGAAAATTCTGGTCATTCAGTGACTCATACAACACGGACTTCCCCAGCTACAGTAAGTATTTCAGACTGATGTAAAATCTTTGGGACTTAGTGATTAAGATGTTCTTTCAGACTGATCTGATGTTTGTTTTAGAAAGTACAGCAAAGTTATGCTAGCAGAATAAGTACTATACAGTACTTTTTGGTGAAATAAGAAATAAATATATGTATAAACAAGATACAAGCATGAAACTTAAACATGAAAACACACCTTTCCCAAGATGGGTTGCAAATATTTACATTTTATAGATTAAATTTTTGCACACAAGTAATACCTGTGAATATTTTGGGAATGCTTACATAGTAGTGTGTCTGAGCTTAGTATTTTTCAAAAAAAACTCAACCAGCTTTTTTTTTTTTTTTAATAAAAG
>JACDJE010000088.1:2276811-2289869 GCA_016647715.1 Pavo muticus | reverse complement strand
ATTTGAAAGATATTTCTTGCAGTTTTTGCACGATTTGTAACTACCAAGCACAGGTAGAACAAGAGTAGTTTTCTATGGTCACAAGTAAGAAACAGATCTAGATCAAATAAATTCTGGAAAGTGGTATTGCTTTAAATATTTAGGTACCAATGATATTTCTATGTTCTTATAGTTATTTTAAGTTGTTCTGCATTTAAATACAAATATTACCTCTTTCATGCTAGTTTTTTCCTTATTCACTTAAGAACACATGAAGTTTAATGTTTTGCTTATCACGTCATAAGTTCAGTTTTTTGCTATAACAGCAAAAGTCAGTCATGAAATGTTTATCTGAACTTGAAATCAAATGAGACTTGAATATGTCCAGTAAACAGAAGTGTAGATTTAATTTGAAGTTTAATATCTTGAAATTACTTGAATGATATCAAAATTCTGTGGTGTGTTTTACAAAATAAAAACATTTTAGATTCTGTTGTCAAATTTACAAAATTTAACAAAATCTGATGTTCATTCTTTAAGCAACAACTTTGTCTTGCTTCATGTATAAAAAAAAACAGCCTCTTTTAGTTTGAGTACCTTCTGCACTTCCATATCAACTTACTTTTTGGAATATTAAAAATACTGCAATCAAATCACAATGATTAAGTAGTATTTTTAACACTAAAATATTTTCTTCTGATTGTCTATTTATTTATTTATTTATTTTAAGGTACTGTTTATTTTGCATAGTATAGTTCTATATGCAAGACATTAGAATATATCAGAACTGGATTTCTTGCTGTTTAAGTGGGCCACAGGCTTTAGAATTTATCATTTTAGTATCTGGATACTTATAGTGACCTGAAATATTCAGGGATCAGTTGAAACATAAGAGATTAATAAATATTAATCGCAGTCTAAGCTCAATCTTTTGTGTTTCAATATGGTTTAATATAAAATACCAGGTCTGTTTGAATTTCACTATGCAAAATAGACCAGTGCAATATTTTATTTGGATTGCCCCTTAGAAAGCTGGATCTCATTTCTCTCATGATCCTCATTTGATCTTAACTATTATAGCATTTTTTCATTCTTATATAGAGCATTTATTGGAGACATTAAAATAGCATGTATCTAAGCTGGTTTGCCAGGAGAATTTTCACATAGAGAGAAAGGATATACAAATAAGTGAGGCGTTACTTATTACGACATATGGCCATCATTAGCTTTGTTTACTCTTGCCATAGAGGTAATAGTTTTGTTTACTGCTTACAAGAGAGAACTTCATTTGTTCTGGTGTTATTCACCATCATTGATAAAGTCACTACCTTTCTATAGTAAGTTGTTATGTTAGATTTTTCTGATGTATTTGGTGCAGTTAAAAAAAAAAAAAGTTTTGGGTTAAAAGTCCAACATGTGAAATTAGTATGCATTATTAACTATGTCTTAGATGAATGAAACGTAAAAATTCAATTTGCTTTTGACCACTTAAAAAAAAATCTTCAATACACTAATCAATAAAATACTTAGTGAGCATCAAGAAAATTTCTTAACATTTTCTTCAGTTGTTTTATTTCCATTGATTTAATCATTTCTTACCATTGTGTCCTCGGCTCATGTATTAAATTACTCCTCTACTTCCTAAAAATGATTTTTTTTTCCTCCCAAAATAGAAAGGCCTTCAGACTATAAGACTTACCTACATCAGATTTTAGGGAGATAAACTAAAAAATTTTAGAGAGACAAACAACATAAACAACACATTTGGATGTGAATATATGTAGACTGAGATTGTGTTGAACAAGGTGTGATTCAACTTAGCTGGTTATCTATCTGAAATTAATTTGGATGTTGCACCTTGTATGAAAGGTGAATCCCCCTGGTTTACTAGTGGCTATCATTAATGAAGGTGCAGCTATGGTTAGGAGTCTAACTAGAAAATTGAATTGCATTATTAATAGTGAAATGTAAATCATCTTTCAATCTTTTTTTTTCTGTGTATGTCTACAGATTGTTATTGAGATTAAACAGAATGATCTAATCAACATATTACATATTATCTTAAGTTAATAGAGTTTTTAGTAGTAAATATATTGTTATGCTTGCCAGCCAGTGAGATTAGTTTGTTAGTGCTGATTTTTGTAACAAGCTTTAGTATTGACCTGTAATTACAGCTGTCACTTATCAGTCATCACCTACTATGGGAGATCTCCACTTACACTGTTGCAGAAGTTTATCCTCTTTCAGGGCACATCTAAGTGTATATGAAAATAAAAGCAGAATTAATATTGATTGTTTGTATTACCACAGATTATTACTTCTATTAGTAAGTACAGTATGCAAAATATGCTCCTAACTTTATAGGAAGGATGATACCTACCCAAGATGTGCAATTAATTGAGAGAGAAGAAGAACAGATGAAGTTAGGAAGCCTAGTGTAAATGTCATATCTTGATAATATAATTTTAGTAGACCTATTGTAATTATTTTAAGGACAATAAACAACAAATGTTCTAAGCTGACAAGGTTATAATTTGGAAAATATATGAGATTGTATTAATTAATCTCTTTCCCAATAGAGAAACTCCTTCCAACTCCATTCCTCACTTTTTCTGATAATCTGCTGCAGAATTTTTAGTTAGCTGGATCCACTTTATATTTTTTAGCATAAAACAAACCATTTCTGATAAAATTAAAGATGCATAGACATTTATGCTGCAAAGGAATATTATATCAAGCAGTCTGACCTCTTGTATCGTAACGTGTCTTTTGTGGAAAAAGAAGAATCCATTTCTAGATAGGAGAAGGCAGATAAACTCTTTTCTTTCTTCTTTTAAATTAATTGTATTAATGGTTAATCATTATCATTGATAAAGAAATAAAAAAAGATTAAGTGGTGTGAATTAGCTCAACGGTGAGAAAATTAGAGGATTTGATGACCTTGTGCCTTTATGAACTCCTTTCTGTAAGACTTTTCTTCTTTGATTTCTCCTTGAGAACTCTGGAGCATCACGACTCTTCTAGAACAAGAGATAGGTTTCAGTGACGCAGTGTGACCATAATAATTATTATTTCTCTACCCCTATGAGTCCTTTGCTGCTCCATTGTATTTCTTGAATTGATGCTGTGCCCCTTCCACAAGAGCAGGATAAGGGAGAATGACCTAACAAACCTGTCCTGCTCTGGCTTCACCTTGTTTCTCTTCTGAGTCAGTTTTGCTTCATTTTTCAGTCATTGGCTCTTGTGTTTTCTCTCTAAAAAGCCTTGTAGTACCTCATGGTTTGTTTCCACCAGATATTTATTCCGGTATTTTTACATAAAAATTGAAGATGGAGTGTTGTTTGAAACAAAATTTTGGTCAGTATAGCATTCCAATTATTGATAAAGCAAACACTCCATAAAATACATTTTTTTTATTATGGAATATTTGAAATAGATATCTTTGAATCCATGAGAATAATTTTTATTAATTCATTTTCTTTTTCTTGAGATGCTTAAGCTGGATGCAAGATGACTTGTCACTGATGTTATTTTAACAGTCATTATCACTGGAGTGCAGGCATCACATTTCTGGAGAAGTGGATTTTTCTGATTCTGATTAAATACCTGTTTGTTCTAAAATAGTCAGTATACCTCTCCCTGGCTCTATCTTGCCATAAATACTTTCGAATTTGGTGTTAATAATAATTGTAATCTGAACTCAGCTTTTCTTTTAGCTTCTCACTTTTTATTTTCTTATGTGAGAAATGCAAAGAATATATATGTGACATTTCCACATGTTTTTTAGAGTTAAGTGGAGGACTTTTTTTGTTTTTCATGAAAGCATTTATATCAAATATGGGGAAGTACCCGAAAAAAAAAAAAACAGCTTAGAATATGTTTGAAGCTATATATAATGGAGATTATATATACAAAGAACTGGATGATCCTGGGGAGAGAAAGTGGAATTGGTCAGTCGATCTGACCGTGTGTTTGAGAACCATGAGCAAAGAAGATGGACAGCATTTTTTCATTTGGAGCTTTAGGAAGGAAAATGTCATCTGACCTGAAAGCCAAACATTTTGGATTTTTACTAGCCTGTGGCTGTTCTGCATACTTTTTCAGATCAATCAAGTCAGGTCTTAAACTTCTGCTAATTGTCTTCTTAATGTCCTCACCACCTCAGAACAACTTATTATAAATACTTCATGTTAATTAGTTGAATCGTGAAAAAGTGCTGCTACTTTTGCCATTGGCTCTTAGGAAGTTATTATACATATCTTAAACTATCATGTATATTATGTTTATCTATTAACACATTAATGAAAACAAAGGCATAAACTAACAAGAACATTTAATAACTTCTGAATCAGTAGATCACATAAAGACTGAACAATGTGGATTTCCAGATGCCTGTATTGGGATCAAAGTATTGAATTTATTATCTCAAGGGAAATACCCTTAATCATTAACAACTGTGTCCAAATATAAGGAAAACAATGTAAATTGACGGAGATGTCTTGAATCACAGTTTTCATGACTGTCATGCTCTAATTTAGTCCATCCATCCTCCCCCCTAGCCCCCCTCGTTGCTTATGTTACTATAAGAGGTGATTATCATGCAATATTTAACATGGTTATATTCAAGTTATTGTGGGAATGATAGAATTATAGTGTTCAACTCAGTTATCAGTCAGAACATTTTAGTAAAGAATGTTTTTAGTCTTTTTAAGAGAAGAGAAGGAGAAATGTGTGACTGATCACACATTTAAATAAATGAATGTGTAATTCCTTTTTTTCATTAAGCACTTCAGATGCAAATATTGTTAGCTGTGCCTGGACTCTCTCAATGTAAATTGCTAGAAATGCAAAGATATTAGTCTTCTATTTGTATTTATGCAAAAAAAGTTGACATTATTTTCATATTCTAAATGTAATAATAAAAATGACTACATTGCCTATGTAATTAATGTTCATATATGTTTGAATGCTGTTTTGAATAGAGATGAGAATGATTTAGTGTCTTAAAAATCTTCCTTCAAATTAAACTAATTTTGTGCTCAAAATTACTAAAGATGTGATTGTATAGCCTACATAGGAAGAAGGTTTATTTTATTAAAAAGAGAGGTATCTGTCAGATAAAGCCAGAAGTTCACCTTATGAAAATTTAGACTAGAAATAATGAACAAAATAATTGGTAGGTAGAACAATTTGTGTTGTGAATCTTGACTCCCTAGAGTATGATGATGATGATATTTTAAATATGGAACTGGTATCTTTCTGAGTTTGATGAATTAATTAACATTTTAGTGGTGACCCGCACTGCTTGGCTTAGGTTATGCAGAAAAAGTGGACTAGATGATCCTAACACTGTAAAAATCTTGTTTTAAAATCTGGGGATCTGCAAAGACAGAGTCATTGTTTTCAGTGGCAATACTGGTGAAAGCTACTTTAAAAAATAACCTCAGCTACAAATTCTCCCAAATGACAAAGAAGAAGGGCTCTCTTTATGTGGTTAATTGCACTGCACCACAAGACACTGAAGGAATATAGCAGTGAGGAATGAGTGTCATCTGTAGTGCCTCTTTTCTTTGTAAGAGCAATTATTACTACTTTTAACCAATTGGTTATCTGAGCAAGCAGGACCACACATTGCAGCAGCATGATGAATGTAATGCAGTAGCAGGAATGAGGTGTAACTTTAGTATTGCAGTACTGTTGTAAACCAAGCATTGTTGAACAAGTGACTTAAGGTTAAGAATTAGGGCTTCGGTATGCATGCATACTTTGGTTGTAGAATCACATTAAGAAGGCAAATTCTTACCATATGTAGCAAATTGATCTTGCTATAATAATGTTTAAACTTGTAGTTTTTATCATGCTACATGCTTTTAAAATTTGAACTTTCCTATGTGATTGGGTACTCTAACCTCATAGTATTTTCCACTGAAGCAAGAAGAAATCAGAATATTAAAGGAAGTTGTTGTCATGTCAGAGTTCATTTTCTTACATAATAATCATATATACTTCTCTGAAAGTTTTATATAGCTGATACTAAGCACATATAGGAAAGAAACAAGAAATGATTTCTCTTAATTATTGGAATAAAAATAATAATACAGTCACACTGTAAAGAAGGGAGAAGCTAATTTATTATATGCAGTAAATTTGAACATCAACTAAAGTATTTTTCAGTCTTTGGTATTCAGAGAACAAATTAGTCTAACATTGATAAATTATACCACTAAAATCTTCAGATAGTACTGTGATATTTGAAGTAGAATGGGGAAGGCTAATTTTAAATGGTCTACAGGGAAAACAATAAGTGGTTTTAAAAATATGAGTGGCATTTTCCATTGCTTTTGTTTTGGCCATTTAATGTAGCTAATTATATGCCTTTTCTTCCTGCACATCCCATTGTCTCTGTCATTTTCAGTGTTGTTCTTGCTTGGTTAAACTACAGTTAGGTTCCAATTGTACTCTTTAATGTTGTTGTTATAGAACATGAAAAGATCCGTTGATATTCAAAGCGAAAAGATTGGGAATGAATGTGTGAGTGTTTATACATTTGCACTTGGAAAATACTGTATATTTAATTAGCAGTGTCTTGTTCTTCTCCCTTTAAAAGACTAAATTATTGTGAAAAAATAAGCTATTTTTCTGAAGGCTGGATCCTGCTGTGTCTGTGTGACTCCTGACTTTCTATTCACTTTGGCAGCTGGGGACACTTAGAAAGTGCTGCAGCAGTCAGTGATATCTTGTGCTTTTGAAGCTAATGTCAGAAAACCTATTAAATTATTTGGGGTTGAGATGTGCTTGTTATTGCAAAAAGAGGAAGTTTTGTTTCTTACTCAATTTTTTTTTTCAATATGGAAACAGCTCTTCCTGTTATAGTTGAAGGGAGACTGTATGGATGCCTGTCTTAAAATTCTGCTTGGAATAATTTTCTTGGTCATAAGCAATACTTCCGTTCAGTCAGGCATTATTGTCTTTACTTAGGTTTATTCTGGGGGGGGTTTCTTATGTTTCGGTGTAGCTCTCCAGCAGATCTGCTCTCATTTCCCAAGCAAGGAGGAAGGTAAATTGAAGCTTGATGCTGTGATCCTGCAGTATGTATGCAAGCAAAATGCTTTCTGACCTCACTGGTGAGGTTTGTGTTCACTGAGACCCTAGGATGACACCATTTAATAGAATATATGTCCTAGCCAGGAAAAAAACTAGGCATTTCTATTGATCTGTAAGCAATCTGTCAAAACTTCTCTGATCAGGCTTTTTTACTATCTTGTCTTGAGTCCTTTTTTTAATGACATCTATTATCAGATTGAAATGGCGATTGAGACACTGCAAAAGTCTGATGGTCTGTCCACTCACAGAAGCTCTCTTCTCAACAGCCATGTAAGTTGTCTCTTCTTCACATACACTCTCTTTTGCTTGTTCTGCATGCTTTGCCTGCCTCTGAATGTTTGTTTTATTTTATTACTACTTTGTGCTCTTAATCTTCCCATCTTAGTTGCTTGTAATTTTATACTGCGTCTCTCATGGCTTTATTTTGTTAGATTGAATGTCTTGATGGTATCTTGCAGTGTACTATCTGTTTCTAAGGTTTTAAACCTGTGTTAACACAAGTTAACACATTTGTCTGTTTTGCAAACTGTAGCACAAATGGTGAGGCATTGTTCAAAATTATGCTTAATTAGCTGACTTTTGACATTTTCAGTAAATTTGTCTACGAAGAACAGTCTATGTACCTTATATTAACTTATGGGTATATGAAAAGGAAGAGAAGAGGCAAACAGCAGAACTAAGTAACGTCTTTAGATTATTTTTAGATGTTTCTTCATTCGTTCTGAGTAGTGAGCTGATTATGAAATAACTTGGGGATCTTAAAGATTAGTATGACAGCATGGAAAAGAATAGAATATTAGTTCTAAAGTACACATATTTGTCTTAATTAACTATCTTACTCTTTGTTCACACTCTGCAAATCTTAACAGTTAAGAATATTCCACACAGAAGACTTGAAGATATATGTGTAAGAACATGATCTCCAGATATAGTGATAAAAAACAATAAATATATCTGGAAAGGAAAAGGGCACAAAGTTAATTTGAAACTTATTATATAAATAATAAACTTTGTTTATTTCTAGTCTTTCTTGAAATGTTTTTTTTCTGTTGATGCTAGTCATTTTATATTTGATATTTTTTCCATGTTGATTAGTTTCTATTCACCTTTGTCTCTTTTTACTCTTTTCAGCTTTACTAATGTAGTTACATACAAATTCTTCTATTGTTTTACAGTGAAAAATTACTTTGGGTTTGTCGTTTTAATGTAAAAATACAAGCCTGTCACTCAGAAATCAAATTAAAAATCTATGTATTAATAGATTTTGGATTTTTTCCGGTATGTGTCTGGTAACCTCAAAATCATAGCCAGGATTGCTCTGGGTTTTGTGGTTTTGTTTGATTGGTTTTCGTTTGTGTGTTTTTTTCAGTTGTGGCTGTTTTTGTTCATTTGTTTTTTTAAGAAAATGCCAATATTTAGTGAGGAAAATCATACTACATTCTTATACAAAATATTATACAGAACAGACTTTTATATTTNCATCAAAAATATTTGGCATATAACTAAAGATTTTTGGAGAATTTTTTCTCATCTAAATTGCCAGAGGTCCACCTGTACTTTAACAACTGCAGATCTTAAGTTGTTTACTACTCCTTGCTTATGTTTCATGTGAAGCTCTTGAAAATAATATTTTCTTTTCTTTTACATTCATTGGTTTAAGTGATTTTGTAATGGTGTTGAAAATTGTTACTTCATATGACAAGTTACAGAATAACGGAATCATCTGGGTTGGAAAACACCTTCAAGATCATCAAGTCCAACCATCAACCTGACCTACAGAGTCCCCTCACTAAACTGTGTTCCTTAGTGACATATCCATATGTCTCTTAAATTCCTCCAGGAACAGGAATTCCCTGGGCAGCCCATTCCAGTGCTTTAAATATGTTACAGCTTGAGTCAAGATTCTGTTTAGCATGCTAAATTTAACTGAAGTTTAGTTGAACATCTGCATTGCTTGGCACTACCCACTTGTACCTGTCATAAAAATAAATGAACCTAAATGCTGAAAAAGGAGTTGCATCTAGCATTTTAAATTCTGCACTTTGTGACTACAGGATTTTAAACACAAACATTTGTCATGAAGTTACACGACAAATATGATATCATCATTAGACAACATTAACTGATGATCAATATCCTATGTTAGGAATGGACTTAAATACTTTATTGGAGTGAGAAGTCTTATTTGGAAAACAGAGTTACATATGGCCCTGACTTTATTTTTGAAAAGATTTATCAAGGTTAGGTTCTTTATGGCTAAAATAATATGGAAATATGTCTGATACAGTAATTTAGAAAATGAATTTTGAATGCTTTCATGATCTGTGGATTATTTTTTATAGCCAGCGCTGTCTCCGCTGTGTGGTAAAACTGTACATCAATATGCCAACTCCATCAGAGGAGCTGTTGCTGACATTGACAACTCTTTATTTTTAAAATTGCTGAAGCTTTATTATCTGGCAAAAAAATGAGAGAAAAAAACCACCACCTTCTGGCTGGTACCAGTTCAAGTGTACAAATCAATCCTGTATTTATAATATAACACTAAGCTTAGCCCACATCAAATTCTGTTTCTACCCCTGGCCAGGTTTAGAGTTACTCTGTTGTTGATGCAGAACAGACTTTATGCTAATAACAGTCATCTTGAGATAGGGGGGAGAATCTTTCTTCTCCTCTCCTCTTGAATCTGGCTTGTAAGACAAAAGCAAACCAGTGCATTAATTCTTAAAAAGAGAAGACTATCTAACAACACAGTCTTACCACAAGCAGTAACACTAAAACATAGCAGCTACAGTGCAACACTCTTGCTTCTCCCATAAATACACAGGAAGTTAGTTATTTCTTCTCAACAGATAGATTATCTCATCCAGGACATTCGTACTCTCTATAAACACAGACTACGCTAGGGAAGCCAGAGTCAGACTCTTTAATAATATTCAGTATTTTCTGTTCTTTCAAAACCTGTCAAGACCAATTAAGTAAGTCTAGGGTCACACCATTTTGCTGGTAATACACACATAATGCTGGCAATAAAGTAGTCTAAAAATACTCATCCCAGTAGAGATTATATGGTAGGTTACAATCCTTAAACTTGGCAAGAGACATCAACCTCTTTTTGTACATGCAGCGCAGTTAAAGGCAAGCATGATATAGTTTGATTAAGGAAAAAAAAAACTGCACTAGCAATTATATAATGTTCTATATATATTATAGTACATATGTTGCATGGAAGGTAATGCCTCATATATTTCCATAGAAACTGCAACAGGTACAAATAGCACAATAACACTATTTGATACAGAAAGTTCTCAACTGCATAACACTACTTGATGACATTTTGTTCAGCTTTGGTGTTCCTCTTCTTTTCTTCCACTGACTACAATTCTATTTCAAAAGTGCAAGGTAGCCACATTGTTGCTATTAAAAGCTGAGAGTGAAATCTCAAGTGTTTTGCAAGTCACAGGCAGGACCTGTTGCCTGTCAGATGTCTTACAACATTTGACCATCCAGTCTAACACTCCTGTTTGAATAATTGTGATTTTTTTTTTTTAACTTTATGAAAGATTATGAGACTTCGGTATGAAGGATTTAGGTTTTCAAAGTCTTTCATTTTCCTTGTCCTCAGATAGTAGCGTTATTTTTCTTAAAATGGTGTAAATTAGCCAGTCTAGTAATTATGTTGTTCCTACGCTAAACTCCAGAAGAAATTGGTAGTGGTGCTGTAATATCACTTTCATAAATTCTTCATTAGTAATGTACTGGCCGCCCTTAGTAATTGTGTTTCTTCGTTATTTGCAAAGAAAATAAAAATTTGTAAATTATTTTTGTACTTTTCTGTAAATTTTTATTTTGAGATGGAGAAATCAGGGTAAACATAGCCTGTATGAACTCATCTATGAAGAAGTTAACAAAAAGGATAATTTTGAAATTGATATTTTTGTAGGTATAAGCCTATGCAGAAAGTGGATGGAGTTGCAGATGGCTTCACAGGAAGTGGTCAACAGACAGGCACATCTGTTGAACAAACTGTAATTGCCCAAAGTCAACATCATCAGCAGTTTTTAGGTATTAAAACATGTTTGTTTTATTCTACTATAAAAATAAACAAGATGAACTCCACTGCAAATATCAAGTCACACAAGTACAAAAATTGTTTCTACAGTTATAATAGCTTCTTTAAAATTTCTACTGACAACAGAACAAAAAGGCACTTAAACTACATGCTTTGTTTGGTGGGTTTTATGTAATATTTAATATGCATCATGTAAGTATAAAAAGAATATGCAAATTCTTTATTTGTGTGGTATATTTGATATTATGTAAATCACAACATAGTTGCTGTGCAAAGTTATATATAGACATGCATATTGATATTCTGTGATGACATTTCCTCCCTACATGTTTGACAAAGCGTATTTTATTGATTAACAACGTGGGTTAACCATCTAGTGATCTTTTTTGAAAGCGTGCTGTAATTTCATAAGTGGGAAGAGCCAAATAGTTGCAACTGTTGGGTTTTTTTTTACTTTAAAAATGCTGTCTGAATTTCTTCACAATTTTAACATAGAACAAGTGTAAAAGAATCTCCACTTCGAGCATTAAAACATTCTAGAATTTATTTCTTTGTATCATCCTTAAGTCTTTTCCTGATCATACTGTAATAGGCACTGTTCATAACTGTGTTTCCTCATTGTGTTGTTATGGAAACAGATGCGTCTCGAGTACTTCCAGAGTTTGGTGAAGTTGAAATATCTTCTCTACCAGATGGTACTACTTTTGAGGACATCAAATCACTGCAGAGTCTTTATCGAGAGCACTGTGAGGTATTTCCTATAATTCCTACAAATCTTTTTTTTAGAGGTTTTTTTAGGTTCATTATTTCTAGTGAGTGAGAATCAGTGTAAGATAGTAATGTTGAATATGTTGCAGCCATACTATTGGCGTCAGGATATTTTGCTTATTTCATTGGAAGGGACATTATCTTGCTAATTTTACTGGAATATCCACTAGGAAAAATGTTATTGGGAGGATTTCCTTCATCAGGACAAAAATATATTCAAAAAAGTAATATTCTTGAGAATGTAGTTATATGTATGTATTCCGAATTTTTTAGAGAAGCTACACTTAAGATTGTATGTGCAGATCTTTGGCTTTGTCAATAGGAAGTGTAAAAAAAGTAAAATTATCATTTAATTGTTTACATTTAAAAAAACATCTTTTTTCTCATTTTAAAGAAACATTGGGAAGATTAAAACAAATTTAATATTGAAAAATATGTATTTTAAAACTTTTTAAAAAGTGTTTTCAAAGCTATATTGAATAACCAAAATGAATAAAATAGCGAGTTCAGAGTAGCATCAACTATCTTTGGGAAAATTTCTCTGACACATTTACATAACTTGTGTTCCTTTCTGGAGGCTTCTGTGCATGTACACTTGGTCTTACTCTCTGTGCACAGCAGCTTATACTGCTGGATAATACATCGATATTGTAAAAATAGTATTTATCATTTCAGAAATGATAAGTTTGCCCTTATTCCAATACATAATGAAGAAAAAAAAGCCACTTCTCTATTTGGAGTTGGGAGTAGAGGGAAACTAGGTAAAAGACGATCTATATTTGCATTTTATTTTCTCAGGCAATTCTGGATGTGGTAGTGAATCTTCAATTCAGCCTGATAGAAAAGTTGTGGCAAACTTTCTGGCGCTATTCTCCCTCTACTCCACCTGATGGTACTACTGTTAATGAACCAAGGTCAGTAAATATATTGTCTTTGTTTACTGCTTGTTATAACAACATAATAGAAGTGCCAAACAACAGCACGAAAGTTACTGGCTTTACCATCAGAGTAAAAATCTTTTTTTCTTACGATACATTTTAAAAATAAATTGATATTGTCTGGCATGTTAATATACACAGCTTACATGGAAAATTGTAGTCTTGAAAGAATTTTGTCTTTTTTTTTTTTTTTTTTT
>JACDJE010000088.1:2250066-2261248 GCA_016647715.1 Pavo muticus | reverse complement strand
TGTTTTCACAGTATCCTATCCACTTCTTTTAAGATTACAGGATTCATACCTCTACATAATTCATGGGCTATACCAGATCTGTGCAAGCATTCTATTCCAGTTTAGTATGACACAAAGTGAAAAGAAGTTCTGTTGGCTGTAGTTGACATAACTTATTTATTAAATAATGAATTTTAACACCAATTGCTGTTTTTTATCTGCTATAAATGTGTTTTCATTTATTCATTTGCTGCATTTGTTCACTCCAGCAATCTGAGTGAAATAGAAAGTCGACTTCCAAAAGCAAAACTGATTACTCTGTGCAAAAATGAATCTATTCTGAAATGGATGTGTAACTGTGATCATGTGATGTACCAGGCTTTGGTGGAGATTCTCATTCCTGACGTCCTTAGACCTATTCCTAGTAAGTTGAACACAAAACATTTTGTAAGGTTGTTTTTTTTTTCGTATGTGTGCGGTCTTATGGCATATGGGGAAGTTTTAAACATTATTTTTAAGGTTAGAGAACTATTGTGTATGGTTTATTCCTAAGTCTTTTGGGTAGAAAGTTGTCCTGAGAGTTGATGTATAAATGCCTTACATTTTAAAATAAATGAGGATCTTAGTGCAGTTGAAAGATCTAGTTTTCAAGATCAAGTTTTGGATGAAAAGTACTTAAGAGGCAGTGGGACCCCCATCCCAATGTAAGCTAATGTCAGTGAGTATTTCCATTAAATGAAGTAGTTTTTGGTTTATAAACATTACAAATCAATATTTAATCATTCCAGAAAAAATGTGTCTGAGCCTTGTGCTTTCATTTTTGGACATTTCAGTTTTTGTTCCTTATTAAAAAGAATAACTTTAAAGGCTGTTATGGCAATGAGGAGTTAATTCTGAAATTTTTAGTCCAATTTAATATTCTGATCTACTGTTTTTTCTTCATATGTCTTACAAGAGAGAATCATTAACTGTCTGTCCATTCAACCATTATCATGAGTATAGCTTTCTATTGAATGTTAACTTTGCTAGAATCCATGATTGCTCCAGGAATGTATGTATATGGCTGTTCTTGGCAGAAAATCAATTTATCTGAAGAAAGTTAGCTCCTTTATAAAACATCTACTGTCTAGCATATATTGCACAAAATATTGAAATGAAATAGTTTTAGTAATAAAGTATAATTCTTGTTAAGTATTATATCCTTTTATGAAGCAATCCAGTCACCTTATAAAATTGGATTAATGTATTTTAAAAAACTAGGGCCTAAAGTAGCTTTGCAGCTGACAAAGCTATTTTTTTCCTACTGTAAACACATGTTCCTGTATAGTAATTCCAGCAGTGATAAGCAATTCATAAGAATATTTGGAGATACTGTCTTCTAGAGAAGCTTTATTGACTTCTTGCTTGTCAGTGAAACAAAATTAGGTTTCAGTAAACTATGTATGATAGATAAAGTTGAAACTGGAAGTGTGTAAAATCTGAAGATCAGCCATTACAAAGGTAGAGGGGGTTGAAGAAAGAGTAAGGTCCTGACAGAGACAGACATAATTTACCTTTTCATCTATTTAGCAGAATAAAGGAAAAATACTTCCTCATATATGTGCAATTATTGACAGCCATTACTTGTGTAAATTATTTTGCATTTGCTTATATTTCATGTTTTACTTTTCTATCTAATGAAAATATAAATTGATGGGATATTACTTTAGCGTGTAATCTATCTCTAACAAATAAGCAACAATTTAAAACTCATAAATCTGTTTATAACATTTAATATGTTGAATTAAATTTCTCACTTCCAACAGCACAGTGTTTTCTAACTAAAAAGGTAGAACAGCCATGGAACATTTAAATGTTTATAACTCTATAAGGCTTTTTTATCAAACCTGCTTTTCTCATTGTCTTTCACTTTCTTCTGCATATCCAAGGGGTCTCTAAGCAAGTTTTTATATGGTATCTCTTTAGTTTATGGCATCTTCTTGTCTTTTCAATCAGATGCATTGGGCATTACCAATAAAAGATGTCAAGAAAATGGTTTGCAATCATCTCATGTTATTAACGACAGATATCAGGTCCCTCTCAGGCTATTTTTTTTTCTTGCTAGAATTAGCTCTCGTATTTTAAAAATTGTTACTTACTCTGTTTGAAATTATCTGTTTTGGGATTGCACATCAGGTTTATTGATACATAGCACACTTCTATTCCCAGCACAAATTCTTCCCAGCAGATTTCTGCCTTTATTTTGTGACATTCCAGTGATTTTTTGCTCAGAAAGCAATCACAGAGTTGAAGACGTAATATTTTACAGCCTAAAGTAATGTCTCCTATTTTATTATCTTGGCCCATGACGTCAGAGGCAGATGTTGCTGGTATGACAGTAGAGGTTGAATGCTCCCACCAATACTCCATTACATGTTGTTGCCGTGTGACAGGTGGCAGCAGAGGGGCGGTCTGACAGAATGACATCTGACATGGAAGTGTGGATGAAGCAAAGGTGTGTCTCTGAATTCCTCCATGTGAAAAAATGGCCCACGCTGGCATTCATTGGTGCTTGCTGAGCCTTTATGGAGACCAAGGAGAGGATGTGAGCACAGTGAGGCCGTGGTGGTGTGTTTCAGGAACAGTGGCAGCAACAGTGGGTCGTCTGCTGGTGCAGATATATATGAGCACATCATGCAGGCTCTTGTTCATTGCTGGTGAACAATGCACAGCTAATAGTAATGACAGTGCTGACAAATAGTTTTGTAGCTGGGAATTTGCTCTATCAAACAGTGTTATCATGCTTTTTGTATCTGTTGCAGTTGCCATGGAAATAAATAGGAGGCATTACTTTGGGACCAACCTATGTATTTTCTTCATTTTATCTTCAGGACCAGCTGCTTTTTTAGTCAGCTTTCCTGTAATGATGATACATAAAAATTCTCTCTTTACTAATTAAAGTATTATTAGTATCTTAACTCCTACTTTTGAATTAGAATATCTCCAACCATTCCAAGAGGCCAAGAGAAAACGTAGAGATTTGTACATAATTATTGACTATGACAAGAATGGAGCAGGGCAAAGTATATAAATTGATTATTTTCTGGGGGAAAATACTAGTTTATAGGAAAGTTTGAGAAAGCATAGGGAAAAGGCTTTATCAAATGCTTTATCAAAAATAAGTTCATTACTTTTTTCTGAGTAAATGGATAGGTAACAACAGCAGCTGCTGAAAATGGGAAAAACAAAACTTAGTGCTTGAAGTAAACATGATTCTTTAAGTTATATTTTTTTCTAGATTTTTTGTGTTTTTATTCCTGAAAAATTTCTGTGCTACTCTCCTGTGTAACACATACTACTGGAGTAGAAAAGATAAGTGAGGAAAATATTGTTGATTTAGCTTTATCCTCTGTTCAGCTGAAATGTTCAGTACCCACAAAGTGAAAGAAAAATGTCTGTGCTTAAAATGTTTGAATTCTTTTTCCTAAGAAAAATAGAGTGCTGTCTGAATCGGGAATAAAATGAATTACTGTCTAATGTCCTTGGCAATAGACTTGAGTTCTGTGTTTTACTGGCAGTGGATCTTTTTTTCCTCAGGGTAGGCTTTTTGCACCTTCACCTGTGATAGAAAGGGCAGTAACAAAGTTGCCTGGGAGATTCTGTCATAGGAAAAGAATTTATGTTCAACGTATTTCCAGATTGTATTACACAAATTTAGGCAGACAAAAGTCTGAAGTACTGGAGAGACTGCAAAGCTTTGCAGAAAAGGACTGGGTTTTTTTGTGTGTGTTTTTNTTTTGTTTTTTTGAGATTTATGTGTTAGAGGGCTTTCAGCTGAGATTCAGACTCTGGATTCTTAGGTTCTTATCCAAATTAAACTTTCTATCAGTAACTCCTATTGCAAGGTCATTTTGTATATGTCTAGTAACATATGACTTAATTCAAGCCCTTTACTTTGAAGTAAACTCACTGTATAATTCTTTGAAAAGTTTTTGTTCTGTTGTTTTTTCTTGGTAACATGAAGAAGGCTTTGAGGATGCAGGTACATAAGTTTTTGGCAGTGGCTGGATGCATACTTAAATATTTAGTATAAGAAAAATTCTATATTTAATATGATATCTCAAAAATTCATTAGAAATTCACTGTACAATACTGACGCCTGATTATCTAATATAGCTATAAAGAAGGAACATTTCTTCAAAACTTAGAATTCCTTCTATTTGCTCCACTTTCCTCCTAGCTAAAGACTTTTTTAAAGATGTAACTGAGCTGCATTCCATATTTATTTTTAAGGAAGATTAATCTTGCAGTGGTGAAAGTAATTTCATAATATATAATTAGGTGAAAAAGTAAGTGAATTAGAAGTGATAGCAGTAATACTTTAAGTTACTAAATATAATTCATACAATATTTATATTATTCCTTCCACTTTGCGTTTTCTTGCTCTGTAGGTAAGAAATAAAAGAAATGAAAAAATAGTTAATTAGTAAGAACAGAGAAAGAATTTACAAAGTATCATAGGTTTGCAGAATAATTGATAGGACTGAAGAAAAGAGCTTGTTCTCTATGTGAAAACTTCAAGGGAAAACAAACAAACACTTAAGCACTAGAATAAGCTCCCCAGCGAGGTGGTTGAGTCACCATCCCTGAATGTGTTTAAAATCCGTTTGGATGTGGTGCTCAGGGGCCTGATTTAGTGGAGGGTTGTTAGAGTTAGGGTAGTATGGTTAGGTCATGGTTGGACTTGATGATTTTTAAGGTCTTTTCCAACCTGAGCAATTTTATGATTCTATGATTCTAAACATCTGTTAACACAGAATTTTTACCTTACTGAGATATTTTGTAAGACCAAATTACGTTCAACTAAGCATCCAAATCTGTGGTCATTTATGTAAGTTACTAATATGATTTCTATGCATTAATAGTACAAATTCAAAGAAGTGTGAAAAAGATATAAAGAAGTGCTTATTTTTAATTAATTGATTTTCTAGTAACAGTTTCCATAAATAAAGGGCTCATCAGTAATTCAAGCAGTAAAAAAGAGTATTTCTTAAAGACAAATTCTGTCAGCCTTAGACTACCAGGAACTATTCTGCCCTATAAACAGAACCCAGTCTTTACTTGTACAGTCTCTTCTCACATGTAGCTGAAATAATTTGAAAGCAAATGTTTCTTTTTTCTAGTGTTTTTACTCTTCATTTTTGCAGCTGCAGTGATTCTCTATTTTTAGAAAACTGCAGTTTTTATTTTTGTCTCCCAACTATTAGGTCAGTGAGCAAATGGTAAATATTAGAAAGCAAGATTTTTACTACTCAAGAGATAAGATTTTCTTTTTTTCCATGTGCAGTTCCTTGTGTAAAAATTTCATTTCCTCCTTCTTTAATAACTACATAGGTTGATCTGAAAGTAATGCCTCCTGATTATTTTCATGGAAACTTCAACAGCTATAAAGAGCACAATGAAGCTACTTGGTAGAGAAAATTTTCAGCTACCAGACACTGTTTTTCAACATAGTTACCACCATTAGCAGTGCATTTTCACCAGCAATGAACAAGAGCCTGCATGTCACACTCATAAATATCTGCATGACTGGAACATGGCTTGTCTTTCACATCACTGTCACCACTGCTGCAATGTACCACCTACCAACTCATGTTGCTCACATCCACTGTTTGGTATCCATAAAGGTTCAGCAATTATTAGTGTGTGTCAACGGGTGTAATTTTTTACACATGGAGGAATTCAGAGACTCACCTTTACTTCCATTCAGATTCCATTTTGTCAAACTGCCCCTCTGCTGCCATCTGTCACATGACAACAACATGTAATGGAATACTGGTGGGAAGGTTCAGCCTCTACTGTCATATCACCAACGTCTGCCTCTGATCATAAAATAGAAGACATTACTTTCAGAGTAGCCCTCGTAAAACTTACTTTTTGACTACACTACTGATTGCTGCAAAAGCTTCAATTTCTCTCAAAATCCTTGTCATCTACGCAAGCAATTCTGTGGATGCTATAGTAAAGGGGAAAAAAAAAAAAAAAAAAAAAAAAAAGATTTTGCAGCTGTTTGAATAATTATACTTTCTGTCAGTGGAATATATTCTTATATTTTGCTTGTTGATTATATCCTTAAGCTCTACTTACTGGATTTTGTTCTTTAAAATGGAAATAAGCAGCACAATGACATTGGTTCACACTGCTTCAGGTCTATTTGAGGAAACTGCAGTATTCCAGTAATAGGAATTTTTCAGAGATTTGCTCTTTAAAAAAAGTACTTAAATGAAATGGAAAGCTGAGAGTTTGTGATAGAAATTTTCAGTGCATGGGAAACAACTGCTGCAATTACAGATGTTCTTATACAGGAATGCCCAAAACAGTACTGTTTGTCATCAGCTTCTTGAAAGATTAGGTGAGGAAGTTCAAACAGTTCATTAAAACAAAACTAAATACATTATTGCATAATCTGAATCTGAATTAGGCATTCTGAACCCTAGTTTGCTTTGTCTTCCAGTAAGTAAAAGTGATGGATCTAAATATTGAGCATAAAAGTACTGAAGATGCAAAACTTGTTAAAACAGGTACTTAGCTTTCTTTTCATTCTGTTTTTTCTTCTTCAATGTGCAGGTGCCTTGACCCAAGCCATTCGCAATTTTGCAAAAAGCCTTGAAGGTTGGCTTTCAAATGCCATGAACAATATTCCACAGAGGATGATACAAACCAAGGTAGACAAAACTATTGCAGCTTTATTCTTGCAGTGACAAACCCAGTGTGCAGTAGCATATAAAAGCAGTAGTGTTTTAACTTTAATGCTAAATTTCATACTTAGCATCACATCAAATAATGGGAGAGGAAATAACTCAGTTTTGTCAAAAAATTAAAAGGAAAATACTTTTGATCTGTTACATGAATGTAATTCACATATTATGGGTCACTAATATGGAATATTAAAGTGAACGTAAACAATCAAAGGTGCATTAATCTACAGATGGAGAGTACAAGATTTTAAAAGAAATTAATTTCTTCGTAGGTTGCCGCTGTAAGTGCCTTTGCCCAGACTCTGCGAAGATACACATCTCTAAACCACCTGGCTCAAGCAGCTCGTGCTGTTCTTCAAAACACTTCTCAAATCAACCAGATGCTCAATGATCTTAACCGTGTTGATTTTGCCAATGTTCAGGTAAAATTTAGCCTTAAGTAACAGGCTTTGAAAAATAATTTTGTCTCTTCCAAATCCAAAGATTTTGAACTTTTGCATTAGCTGTCATTATTCTTTCAAGAAAAAAACATGATAAAGTTTTGATGATTCATATATACCCACTAACTCAGTTCATACGTACTTTAGGAAAGTAAGAACTTGGAACCATTATCTATTTCCAAGTACTTATTTATTTCAAGTACTCATATTATTCCAAATTCTCTGAAAACATAAGCATATGCATTCTTTTAATGGGTATATCATGAATAATGTCTTATTAATAGCATAAATGATGTTGCACAATTAGGTCTCAGATAGGAGCACAACTCCCAAATGTCTCTGAAAGCAATTAAATGTGCAACATTGTTTTTAGTAGAGACTGTTTCATTTGTTCAAATGCAATTACATTAGTATGCTTTATCTAAGTATCTGTGCTTAAGCGTATGAGATCTCTGGAGTAGTTATTAGATTAATAAAGATTAGAATTGGTTTCTAGTTAGCGTTCAAAAAAGGTTTCTCACATGATTCTACACCTTTGTTGAAGTGTTGTTTTCCTTTTGCCCAACAAAGTGAAATATTCCAGATGACTGGAAGTTCTGTGTTGGAATCTTTTTGTGAGGAGATAATTTTACATATAAAAATCAGTTTGCTAGTGACAGTTTTATTCTTTACACTTTTCTCATATACTTTTTAATAAATGTATTTTAATATATGTAGTTATATTATGCAACAATATGTAAACTGTAAATGGTAGCATTAGAATTAAAACAGCTTGTTTAGAAAGATCCTATAAAGATCAAGTCATGCTGCCTGACTGCTTCAGGGTTAACCAAAAGTTAAAGTTCCCGAGGAGGTGGTTGAGTCACTATCCCTGGATGTGTTTAAAAACCGTTTGAATGTAGTGCCCAGGGACATGATTTAGCAGAGGATTGTTAGAGTTAGGGTATGGTTGGGTTGTGGTTGGACTCAATGATCTTTAAGGTCTTTTCCAACCTGAGTGATTATATGATTCTGTGATTCTGAAGTGTATTTTTTAAGGCATTGTCTAAATGCCTCTTGACCACTGACATGCAGAGTGTATCAGCCATCTCTTTAGGAAGACTGTTCCAGTGTTTTGACCACGTCTTATGGCACAGCTTTTTCCCATCCATCCTGTCACTGATGACCAGTGAGCAGAGCCCAGTACTTTCCCTTCTCAAGGAGCTGCAGGGAACACTGATGTCCTCTCAGCCTTCTCTTCTCCAGGCTGGGCAACCTAAGTGTCCTCAGTCTCTCCTTACAGGACATGCCCTCCAGCCCTGTTACCAGCTGTGTTGCCCCCTGCACACTTTCAAGTATCTTAATATTCACTGATCACCTGTTTCTTTCCATTGCTCTTCCCAATACTGGGAGGACTGCAGAAGACACTACCTGTGATTCTGAATCCTCCAGCCGTCTTCTAAGGACCTTTAAATCTCTTCCAATTTACCTCAGACTTCTTCTTGGAACATCATTGGTACCCACATGAAAGAACAGGAGTGGGTAGTGTACTTGACCAAAGATGCAAAATGTTAATTATGCTAATATGTTAATGTAGATACAGCCTGCTAATGTTGAGGTGTTAACTTGGCACATGATAGCTAAAGTTTAAGGGCATGACTTGAGCGAGTCTTCATGTTATCTCTTAGTTTTTGAAGTGTCCTACTAGACTCATTTAATCTTGATAATGCTGATTAAATTGTTCATTGTTATATGCAAGCATGTTTCTCCATTTCTTTGCAGTTAATTTTGTACTTACGTGTAACATACAATCAGCAAATAAAGCAATTCTTGTTTATATATAAAACTTTCTTTTATAAGACGGTATAACTCAAATGGTCTTTTTCATACCAGAAGGACCCTTGTTTTCTTGTTTCTTCTTTTATTATTTTAGACCCCCACTTAACTGGTATTTCTGATTGGCATGCCAGCAGCCCCAACAAAAACTGACAATTCCCAAATATTTCAGTAGAAAAATTATCAACAAAGAAAGTAAAAGATATCTTCTGAAAACAAATGTGGAAAACTAAAACATACTTGTGTCATTTGCATTGTTCTTTCTTATTTCTGAATTTGACATCTGATTCTATGTGTTGTGTTTTCCCCACCCACTTTCTTTGAACAAAATTGTGACAGACATAAAAACAAAAACTACTTTTTAGTTTGCTCCGTAAGCATTTTTTGTCCAGAATTGTTTAACCTTTAAGAATGAATTGCATTCTGTGCTTTGGTTTATGTACTGTTAATTCAAGGGCTGCTATATGCTTTAACAGGAGCAGGCTTCCTGGGTGTGCCAGTGTGATGACAACATGGTTCAGAGGCTAGAAACAGATTTCAAAATGACTCTTCAACAGCAAAGCACTCTGGAACAGTGGGCTGCCTGGCTTGATAATGTAATGATGCAAGCATTGAAACCATATGAAGGAAGACCCAGCTTTCCTAAAGCAGCACGGCAATTTCTGTTAAAATGGTCTTTCTACAGGTAGTATTTAATACTTATAAAACATTTTAACTGTTGTGTTTTTTGCTGAATTGTTTGCTGTAGTGAAGTTGACAGATGCAACATCAATCTGTGACTCGCCAAGTCACCAAAAGTATGTGGGTGGTTTTTTTTTTCCAGAAAATTACTGTTAACATCAAACTCAGGGACACTTACAACTTGGCAGGGACTTAACTGATACTCTTGCTGTTTGGAAGGCCATATGAATGCAGGTAGAATTTTGTCATGAGTTAGAACCATAATGTGCAATCATTGGGTTGAATAACTGTACAATTATTAAGCCACTATTTTTAATTTTATTTATTAAAACACTGTAATATCTGTGATTATTAGGTAAGGTAAACTTTCTTTACAGTATAGAAAGTGGATTAAAGCAAGCTAACATTCCATGTTAGCTGCTTATTGAATCAGTTGTGAGTGTAAAGCTGGCTCTTTGAAAATGATTGTGTCAGCTACTTGCTGAAAATACCAGAATTTGTCAATCTAATACATACACAGAAGTCTTTTTCTAATTTTGTTTGAACTTTGAATTATTAAAATCATAGTAATTAAAACCTTTGTACTGGGAAAATGGGCTCAACAGAATTTATTTAAACATCAGTTTATCTAAAATGAAAGTTTGAGTACAGTTTTTGTTTATATTTTTAGCAGTTTTCCTTCAGGCTAGGTTTTACACATGCTCAAATCTTGGTGGTTATGCACATAGGAAAGCAAAGGAAAATGGAAAACAAAAAAAATCCAGTTATTTCTTTTCTAATATGGAGGCCAGCAACACCTTCTGCAAAAAGAGAGAAGCAAATAATTGCCTTTCTTGAACACCTCTTTCCGAAGACACCATCAATCAGACATTGTGGATAACATTGTTTTTAAGAATATTGGTTTTGAGCTGAAATGTCTATATGGATAAGCGTTCATGTGATGATGACATATAACACAATTTTTTTTTTTCCATTTTTGAATAGCTCAATGGTGATTCGAGATCTGACCTTGCGCAGTGCTGCTAGCTTTGGCTCTTTTCATCTGATCCGCTTGCTTTATGATGAATACATGTTTTACTTAGTAGAACATCGTGTTGCTCAGGCCACAGGAGAGACACCTATTGCAGTTATGGGTGAGGTAAGATAATATGTCAGAGACTAGATTTGATAGATTTAGTGATGAATTTGAGTACATACCTTTGCAAATTTTGTAAACTTTCACGTAGATCTGTAGGATGTTCTACAGTGTAAGAATAGATTGGGTTATGAATACATTAACAGTTTCACATTTGTTTCATTGATTGACTGTCAGAGTTCTAAAATCACACTGAATTCTAACAACCAATTATTTGCAAACAAACTTGCTCCTTTTCAGATCTGTGCACAGATTAATGTACCTAAGTTTTGGCACAGTTTGAAAAATGTTCATCAACTTCTTTTCTTTTCTTTTCTTTTCTTTTCTTTTCTTTTCTTTTCTTTTCTTTTCTTTTTTTTTCTTTTCTTTTCTTTTCTTTTCTTTTCTTTTCTTTT